>JAUZSU010017764.1:0-22529 GCA_034780255.1 Parotocinclus maculicauda
ATGATTGGATGATCTGTCTGAGGCTGAATCCCTTTTTGATTGACAGCGAAATGAGCGAATCATTTTATGATGTAGGCTGAAATTGAGCTTCCCCTCCTTGAAAGACCAGCATCCGCCACTGCTATAGTGTATATCGATACATATCAATATCTGTCTATATAGACGTACAATGCTCTATATCAGAATACAGAGGTGAACCCTTTAAATGTCCTATATAAAAAAAACAAAAACATTATCAGATGTTAAAAGTCCTGAACGTAGATATTGTAATCAGATACACACACACCTGACTGTAAAACCACTGACTGAAACGTCTGACTATAATTTCACCTTCAACTTCACATGATTTTACCACTCACAGATATGTAATACTGGATCATTCTATTTATACACTTTTAGGTCAAAATCTAATGATGCTGTACAGAAATTCTATAAAATGGTTCACAAACATTTTTGCACATTGGCAAAATAATGTATTCATTATACAGCTTTAGTGTCATTCAGAGAGATCCCCAGCTCGATCCTAACTTTGGACTCTTGTTTGCACTTAATACTGAATACTCCAGTTCCCTCCCACAATTACAATGGCACACATTAGGTTAATTGGTCTCTCAACATTGCACAGCCTTGTTCCTGTCACGAACGGCCAAAAGATGCTACAACAATTCAAGAGACGCAGATGTGATGTTAAAGAAATAAACAAACAAATCATACTATTTGTTTGTTTATTTATTTATTTTAGGTGCTTTTAGCATCAATGGCTTAGAGGTTACTGTACACTCATAATAACACTCAAAAAACATCAAGTTAATATTACAAGCTTGTCATGATTTATTGTACATTACAATAGTAAAGCGACAGCACAGTTAAAGCCTCACATTCTACACAATTCAAACTGGGCCTGAATACTCCAGTATTTAAAAAAACGCCTAAATTTGCAAATTATTAAAATCATGTACACCAATAACAGGAGAATGCTCATAACACCCATCATCATTCAGCACAGGTACTCTCAACAAGCGTTTTAGTTCATCAGAAATATAGAAATTAACATAACGGATCACATGTGATGAGAAAACAGAGGCATACTATATTAATACTAATTTTAAAAAAAGATAAAAATGTTCTTACTTATTTGAATCAGCATAAGGCTAATTGTCCAGACATAAAATAACCTAAGAAGAAGACTAAGCAGGATTTTATCCCCATTATAACTATGATATAGCCGAATGCTGATTAATCAGTCAGTCAGTGTTGCATTTACACGTGAATTCCGTCAATCAAGGGTCTGACATTACCTCTGTAAAAATTATACTGGGGTAAATTTATTAAATCATAATGCAAGGGTAATTCCACATTTAGACTTTAGGATCTATCTTGTAAAATTAGCACAATGTTTTTTTTCCAAGTCATTGTGAAAATCCTCCAAAAAACAATATATATGTACAAACCATATTTGTTTAAAGCGTATTGAATAATGTGATGGGCGTTATTTTTAAGTCTACATTACACAGTAATCTAAAAGATTTAACACATCTAGGTTCATAACCTGACAAAAATGTTAAGAGTTGTATAGTGCCAGAACAATGCTACCATTACAAATGGTCATGACAACAAAATAAAAGGTTACATATATAACTGAGTGTAGTGCCACTAGGGGTGGTAGTGTCCTCCTGAGGAAAACTATCCAAGACAGCCCCCATAGCCCTGAACCTGTTCTATTGGTACCCTTGGTACACACCTTCAGTTCTATCTAACTCATTATGTCTAGAGGTGGAACTTCATTAAGTGAGATCACATATAATTTGTCACAAGGGCATAACACTTTTATGTTAAAGTAGGTCCTTATTAAAGAGCTCAAGGTTCATATTTGAAAAATATGGTGTGACAGTATAACATTAATTATATTAATGTTAGATTACTAACATTAACAGGTGTAGATTACTTTTAACTTCATGCCACAACATCACAAATGACTGAGAGTGATACTCCCTGTTTGTACCAGCACAACCTCATACAATTACATCATTCATTCCATAAGAATAATCTGACCTCAAATTTGTCCTCAAGGGCATCATAGCTGGATAGTCATCAGTCAATCAGCACTGTAATTTGAAGACATACACTATATAGACAGAAGTTTGTGGACACCAGAAAATTACACCACCAATATACTGTATCTGTTAGTCTTCTGAGAAGAATTTGCATGGTGGGATCAGATACCGATAATGCACAATAAGTCATGGCACATTTCCGGCATTCCAATGCACCTCAAATGTGCCTGGTTTAGTCAAGGTCAGGACTCCAAGACAACCAAGTCCTCAATCAAAGTTGGCAAACCATTTGATGGACTTTGTTTTTAAAAGGAAGAGCAGAAAATTGATTAATTGTTTCATCAGGGAGGTGAAAACCTATGGAAATCATACTGAGGGTCACTAACGTGCACAGTACAGCCCATTCCACGTTCACGGTTTGTCTCTTAGCAGTAGGTCTGGCTAAGTTGTTCAGCACGATTTCTGAACCTTTTTACTAGGTCACTTCTTTACCTTATTCTTTATCTGGGACCACACAGCTCCCACTTCAAAAACTATAGTAAAAAAAAATTATAGTTATTAACTCAACGTCAATCTCTTGGTAAATATATACCATGGTTTGCATTACTCTTTAAGTTAACAAATGTGCCAATACACTTGGGAAAATTTAGGATAGTAATAATTTTTCAAGAAACTTTTCTCCTAGCTAAGGGTAAAGAAAATATTAAGGGGAAACGATCACGCAGCAAGGGTCCTTAATCGTCATGGGGGTGACAACTTGTAAGTTTTCCTCAAAGAAAGAGCCTAGATATTCCACTTGAACTGCTGATCATAAGTGGTGCTCTTAAACGCAACACGATGAAACACTGCATACCTTATTAGAACAATGAAAGCATCAGCTGCATTCATTGTAATGTCATGATAAAATAAATTAATGATATACAGTAAATAAAAGTCAAAATGGGTTCAAAAGTATTTTCACTGATGGCATTATCCCCTCTATATGCAAAGGTACATTGTTTGTCAAATTCATATTACAGTTTACAGGAAAACTTTCAGCAATATTAATCAATAAGGGACTCTTAAACTGGCACCAGTTTTGCATGCAAATCATTACTGAGCCTTTCACATGTCCGTGATATGAAACATACACATACACACTAAAAGAAAATAACTAGGAACTGATCTGTACTACCTAATGTTATTATCCTTTTTTTAAACGCTCTGTCCTATCCACTTGACATTTCTGTCTTAACCGTCCAGAGTAAACAGACTAATAGTTGTTTCAAGCATTTGGTCTGTTTTGTTTACTTTGTGTCTAGCTGTCCAATTTCTCCTGACAGTTACCAGTATGCCCCACCAGAACAGAAAAAGTACCATATTATGGTAACACTGTTGTTCATTCTTATTCACAATTCTTAAACTGCAAACTGCCGTTGTTAACAAGATCATAAACATCCTTTATTTAAGCCTCTGAGTGACATTGGCCAAGGCAACAGCAAATGCTTGCACAGCTGAAAATGGATACTGAAAATCCAGGATGTAAGCATTACCATCAATTCTGCCAAACTGCATCACCTGTAACAGAAAATAAGTTACAACAAAATCTGTAAATTGTGCTTTTGTGTTCAATAATGCTTTGAAAACAATAAAAATATTAAAATATATATATATATTTACAACAACTGATATGGCGAAAATAAGTCAGTAATAAAATATTAAACATTAAACAAAGGTACCTGTCGTCCATCCAACTCAATCTGGAAATTTTTGGCTGACTCCTGAGTCACTCTTCCTCCAAAGTCAAGTTGGTAGACTTGGGTGGCTTCATTCCACAGAGGTTGTTTGTTGGCCATGACATATACAAAGCCCTGGCTGCCAAGGCTCCGGTCTTCTCTCTCATTTGCTTTGCGGCATTTAATCTCCTCCAGCTCATTTGCCGTGCGCAAGCTCCGTTTGCTCTTCCAACCTTTCTTGCTGCTTTGGCTTTGATTCATTAGCTCATCGCCACTAATAAAAAGTTCAGGCTCACTTTCTGAGCTATCCTGGAACTCATTTGTGGTCCTGTTTAACTTTTTAGCTTTGTTTACTTGCTCTTTCTGTCCTTTTGGCTTTTTCTTCTCCCTGCTACTAAGCCGTGGGCTAGCAATTAAAGAATTAAAGTCAGACAGGGCACGGCCTTCCTTTTTTGATTTAGTCTCAGAAACGGTGGACATGCTTGCTTCCTCTGCCCTGCTGTCAAGCCTCTTGTGGCTTTTTTTGCTAAACCTGTCTGCCCCCTGTGGTAATGGACTCTCATTAAGTGAGGACTGTTCCTGAAAACTCTCACCAGAATCAGCTAACACCTCTGAGGTGCTTTGGTGGTTCATAAGTTCAGCTGGAGGTGGTGGAGGGGGAAGAGGAGGAGGAGGTGGAGGGGGAGGAGGAGGTGGGGGTGGGGGTGCGAGAATGGGTTTCTCCAGACCCTGATGAAGTTTACTTGGTAATGTTGCCGAATGGTCCTGCATGGGAGAGCAAGCGCTGTACGTATTCCAGGGATGTAGGGCCATTGGATGTAGCTGAAGATTGGTGCATGAGCTGGCCCCAGGATACATGGGTGGAAGTGGACAACATGGTAGACCGGTGAGATTATTTGCATAACCAGGAGTCAGAACAAGAGCTGGATCCTGCTGGCTAAAAGGAATGGGAGTTACCATGTCACTAGAGCCACATGACTGCTGAGCACTTTGCAATGACTGAAACTGAGGTGGCCCACTGTGGCCCACACCAGGAGGATAGGGTGAAAGAGAAACCTGATACGTTGATGGTAGGGTCATGGCACTAGGACTGGAAGGAGGTTTTGACGATAGGACAAATGGTAGTCGAGTTAGGTCTAAATGCTGTGCTTGGCTGATCAATATATGGGGTGGTTTATGTGATCCTGGAGGGTTTGTCAATAAATTTTGATCCTGGGGCATCCAAATTTGTTCTGCAGCAGGAGAGTCCCACTGGTAAGGTGGTGGCCGTTTGACTGTTAAACTGACATCCCCAAGTGTTAAATGCCTTACTGATTTTTCCAAATGGCACTGCTGGTTTAGAGTCTCATCTTCTGTAAAGGCGGAGTTGATATACACAGTTCTATCTCGAGTATTGTCAACGGGACTCAAAAGGTTATAAGAGGACTGTGAAGCCAGAGTTGAATTACTTTTGGAGTGCACAATTATTGTACTGTGTTGCGCTCCTTTGCCAGGAGGGAAATCTTGCCGCACTACTGTCCCACCTGCAATGCCACTGCTGTTGGTCCCACCACCACTGACACTTACACTCGTGCTACTGCTGTTACTGCTGCACTGAGTACAGGTGTACAAAGCAGTTGGTATCCTGGGCTGATAAGAAAGAGCAAGGGCACTGTTAACTTTAGATTTGGTAGGTAGAGTCCTTGCTGTGTCCACCATTTGAGAAATCTTCAGAGCATTTTCCCTGCGATCTCGTCGCAGAGTAGCATGGATAAGCCCGCTATCAATCCGTTGGGTAGGACTCCGAATGACATTGATCTGATTGGCAGGGTCTGGGTATGGTGGTGGATCTCCACTTGGTATGGAGTAGCGAGGCACTGAAAGGCGACTAAGGGTTGCTGAGCTATAAGGTAGCTGGACCTTCTTGTTTTCTGACGAGGTGACTTTCAGTGTTGCTGAACTGCCCATTCCTTGCACACCATATGCATTTTGGTTTCGTATGAGTCGTCTCCGTGGGCGACACACCTCCTCCACATTTCCACTGCTGTCAAAAGTTGTGATCCTTTCATAACCCAAAGGAGTTGGGTATTGGAGGCTCACTGGATGCAGAGAAAACTCATCTTTAGTTAGGCACGAGTCTGCTGACAGTGTGTTAGTGTTCTCACTGTTAACGATTAGGCTTGGTGGGGGTGCAGGAGGGGCAGCAGCTGCAGACACCACTGTACCTGGATATGGTGGTGGAGGGTTTATTTTACGCATTTGAAACTCAAGCGAGCTGTCACTTTCGATGAATGATTGTGGCCTAGAAGGGACTTTCAGAGTGAGTGTTTGCTCTACTCGCTCAGGTGGTTGGTCTGGGTGAGGAACTGGAGGCATCATCTGCAGCTGATGCATGGAAATAGTAGCATACGCTGTAGGAGGAGGCGGTAAGGATATCTGCATCTTGAGTTGTTGCTGCATTTGTTGATGCTGTCGTTGCATCTGCTGATGCTGCTGCTGCATTTGTTGATGCTGATGCTGAAGCTGTTGCTGTTGCTGTCTCATCTCTTGAATTTGTTGGCGAATTTGTTGTTGCTGTTGTTGCATTTGCTCGTGTTGGAGCTGCATCTGATGATGCTGATGTTGCATCTGCTGGTGATGTTGCACCTGCTGATGTTGTACATGCTGTTGTAGTTGCTGCTGCTGCTGCATATGCTGATGGTGTTGCTGCAATTGCTGCTGCAACTGATGATGATGCTGTTGCATTTGCTGTTGGTGCTGCTGTTGTAGGTGCTGCTGAAGTTGTTGATGGTGGTGTGTTTGCATCTGTTGCGAGTGCTGCGCATGTTGTTGATGCTGCTGAATTTGTTGTTGGTGTTGTTGCTGTGCCTGCTGGTGCTGCTGCAACTTTAGATGCTGAGGTTGTGCTTGCACCTGCTGCTGATGTTTTGATAGCGGATGGTGATCTTCCTCTTGCTGTTGTTGCTGACGCTGCTGATGAGGTTGTGGTGGCAAATGATGCGGTGGTGGTGGAAGTGTTCCAGTCAAACTCAGGTTTCCCATTTCTAGGCCACTAAAGATGACCTGTCCAGGGCTCGTGTATCTTGTTGGCACCGTGTACTGCGCTGTCACATCATCCGGATTATGATCAGGCACTGTAGCCTTTGCTGCTGCTGCCGCCACCGCCGCCGCTGCAGCGGCTGCTGCTGTAGCCGTGGGATTGGTCAAGACGTCAAGCTGAATATTCTGATTGGCCAACAGCGACTGCACAAGTCCAATGCTCTGTGTGGGTGACATGGCTTGAGCAGGACTGTGTATGGGAGCAATGGGAATATTAACGGTACAGGGAGGATTATCAGCTGACACACCTGAAGGGCCCATCACTGAAAAGCAAATTGTATGTCCACAGGCTTAATACTTCATAGATATAAATATATATTCTCATAGACAAAAAATGTTGTAAAGCTGTAAACACACTGGAATGGAATTTACCTGGCAAATCATCTTCGTCTTCACTGAACACATTAGGATTAAAGACTGGTAGGCTCATGAAGTCCAGGGAAATTTTTCGAACCTCTGGTAAGTAGATAGTCATCTGACGAGGTTGCAAGTGCAACAAGCTGGTTTTGTAAATAACTGTAACACAAGCAGAATAACAAAAACAATTGGGAATGATACACTCTACAATGAACTCACACAAGCACAGACACTCACACACGTATGCACACACACACACACACACACACACGAACACACGAACACACACACCCACACATGCACGCGCACACACAAACACACACGCATGCGCGAGCACACACATGCACGCATAAACACACAGAGGCTCACACACACACACACACACACGCACGCACACACACACACACACACGCACACACACACACACACGCACGCACACGTACACACCCACACAGGCATCTTACATACCTGCACCCAAATTTGCTGGCAAAAAGGAGGCAAGTCCCACAATCTTAAACTTTGTACCCCAGATGTTAGAGGTGACTTGAGCCAGGTAATTGTGCTGTAAAACAAATACAGTAATACTTTTAAAAAGCTAATTACTAAAAAACAAAACACTGCCATTTGCAAGGCTCCACTGTACTACCTCAGTTATTCCATCTACTGGAAACTCCCTGCGAGTGAGACTTGGGGAGCGTATGGTAGGTTTCTTTGGTAACCTTGGTGACCTGGACATTTCTTGAGACGTCTGAGCAAGCTTGGGAGATTTTCTTGATTCCATGTTGATTCTGTTATAAAAAAAATAGTGAAGGATTAAAGAAGGGACTACAACATTATGTGCCGGTTTTGACATCCCTGGTCATACTATACTAATGAAAATGAAATATCTCATAATAATATATCCCCTAGTTATATTCTAAATGATAAATAGTACAGTAAACCCCAGATAGCTGAACTCCTGGCATCTGATTTCATGCAATAACGCATGAGGGATTTTAATCCACTGCCTCACTATCCAGACCACTAATTTGCGAATAGTTTAAAAAAGCTACGAAATTCTGCTCCAAGTGAGTGTATATCAATAATAGACCTAGAGTACTGTTCTACTATTACCGTTCTATATTTTTTAAAATGACACCACAGATCAGGTACTCATTGGGTGGTGGATCATTCTCTGCACTGCAGTGACACTGACATGGTGCAAGTGTGGTAGTGTGTGTTGAGCTGCTACGATTGGACCAGACACAGCAGATCAATCTTAAAAAATTCTCCACTCACTCTCCACTTTATTAGAGACATTCATCGTATTGCTCCAGAGGGACTACGGTCTGTAATTCTAGAACTGCAATATGTGGTGACCACTAAAAATTAAATACAGAATAAGCAGAATATAAACTTGCACAGTATTGCAGATCTTGTCTAAAAAAATCATTTTGCATCTAATAGCACGTTCCACTTATTTTCTATGAGGAGGTTGTACACTTTCAGTTTAACCCATTGAAAAACCATGATCCCCATTTGGGGATCGGGTGCTTTAACTCGCCTACTGATAGGATGGGATGGGATGTAGGCAGACAGAAATAAAGTTAAAAAATGTTCAGAAAAAAAATGGCAGTTAATGGGTTAAGCGCTAATTAACTGTGACATAGATTAGTAATGAAATCCTTGTGAGACAGCAGAGGACATATTATTTGTAATTACACTCATGCACTTACAGCAATAAACATTTACTATTAAGTAACCTGAAGGGAGAATGTACATACATATTATGTTACATGCATAAATAATGCGCACACACACACACACACACACACAAATATCACTTTTCCTTAATGGTATAACCACTGAAATAACCAATGAAATATCATCTGAGGGAAATATTATCTGTGAGGTGACCAATCGTTATGTTATGGCTGCAAACAGTAGCTCTTTATTTAACAGTTTGCTTATCCCATTAAGGGATAAATGAGCTGCACGCTTTTCACATTCAAAGTTATTATAACCACACCTCCTCTGTTCTGATTGGTCATGCCACAGAATCAATTGTGTGTAACACAATTTCAATAAATGAAACTCCAATTAGCAAAAAGACAGCACGTTACCTGGGGAGTTTGGGGGACCTGTTTCCTCTGGATAACTTTGGTGACTTTCTTTCAACCCACTCATCACTCAACTCAATATCACTAGAATCAGAGCAGTTGCAGCTATCAGTCATGTAGGATATCATACCATTCACGCAGACCTCATCTGAAATGTAATAACAAAATCAGTTGTGAACAAAACTGCATTGGTGCATCTGGAAAATATTAAAAACATAAATTAACATGACTAGACAAATTTATGGTAACTGGTACCTGTTTTGCTGTCCATTTTGGGGTCCATTATAACAAACTCTGGGCGCAGTTTGCTGATCCGACGACCTTTAAGGATAGGCACCAGTCCCCCCAGGTGCTCCAAATAGAGGGTGTAGCAAGGCCCACCTGCCTCTGGGTTATCTTCGGCACGCTTCATTGTACAATGCAGTCTCTCATTTCCTGCTGTGGGATAGCTGACGAAGTCCCGGATGTTGTTTGGATCGGGAATAGGAGGCTATAGATAAGAGAGACAGATCAATATTCAAATGTTCCTTAAATAACATTTATCTTGTGACAAATATTAAAGATTCTTAGTTACCTTTATGGTTGGAATAAATGCACTGGTGACGTATGAACAGAGGAGAGATGGCATGTTCAGTTTGCTCACATCTCTCTCCTCTTTGAGGGCACTGGCTATGCCCTGCTGACACAGCAGCTGGAGGCTGGCCACTCTGTGCTCCACACGCACAACATATAGTGCTGGCCCGCATGCAAGAAACAACCGTGAGTCCCTGTGGCCCCAGCAGATAGTGGTGATAGGTCTCTGAAATTTGAACAGCCCCACCAAGTTTGAATATTAGTCCACAGAGTGAATGCTATTTATTACATTTTGTGTTTAAATACACATATCTTCGTTTTATGTGTTATCTGTGTTATGTGTTGTGTTTTCTCTGAAACAGATCAGCATGTCATGAGACTTCTTCACTGACGTAGAGACTAACCTGAGCAGGTGTTTCCAAAGTATATATGTGCTCTCCTTGAACATTGTAGAACTTAACTAGGGCATTTCTCATTATAGAGTCATTAGGGAGCCCGTGTCTCTCCATTCCAGCTACAGCCAACAAGTCTCCCTGAGAGCACCACTGAACCTCCACATCTATATAAGAAGAATGCAGTAAGTTATACTGCTTCTACTACAAACGCATAGAGACATAAAAAAACTGCAAGAAAATAATTACTTTGCAGTTACCTGGATTTCTGTTTGCTTACTGCTTATGTCTGCTCTTAATACATCTCACAATAAATGAAAAGACCTTTCAAAACTAATTCCACCCAAACAATTGTTTTTTTAAGTACAGTGGTATTTGATTGCTTTATTTAAAGCCGTTGCTTAATCATTTACAGTCTATACCGTAAAAATGAATCTAAGGTCAAACAGCTTAACCAAGGGTCTGAGATTGAGATCAAAAATTGGAAATACAACACATTTGTTTCTTTACACCCTTTTTAGTTGATTAACAGTGGTATGCTTTGTCTGCAAATGTAACATTCAGTTGCTACTCTAATTATGTGGAGTGATGAAGGATGAGGGTGAAAAAACCCACATTCATCAATTATTATCAAAATATCTGAAACATTTCTAATTTGCATAAATCTCAGTGTCAACACAGTTTAATTGAAAGTCAGACCTGAGTGTCATCAGGGGATCAGGTGATGTCTAGGTTGGATATTAATAAGTATATAAAGATGGCTTTGTTCAGGACAAGTATAATATTTTACATTCAGGACAAATGCCACAAGAAATGTGCATGCAGAAATCTTACCAACAGCACAATGTGCAATTCTGAAGAACACAAGGCAAATGGAATAGCAAAAGACTTGCACAAATCACTGTTAAACTTATTTAAAAGTCCAGTGCCCACTACAACACTAAACGAATACTGTGTAGAGAACTGCTCTACATAAGACAATGATGATTATCTCAGGTTTGCAGAGATTGTCAGGATAGACTGAAGTCACTTTAGTTGCAGACCAACCCCAATATTTAATGGCATAACTAGACAAAAATACAATAGAACCTAACAAAAACAACAACAAAAACAAAACACAATATAAATCACCAAAAGATTCATTTTAAAAGACTAACATTGTTAATTGTTCAACCCTAAATCAGAAAAAGTTAAGAAGTTATTAAAAAGGCAAATTTTTTTCATACGTTTCCTTAGACTTTTATTTAATATGAAACCAAGTATTTATTGTTTTGTCTGGTCAACTTAATCAACTCAGTCAATTTATTTGTTAATAAATGTGTATCCCTGCATTTCAGGCCTGCAACAGATTCCAAAAATACTTGGGAAAGGGGTAATTTAGAGCAAGTAATGACGTAACAAATAATTTATGATGTGATTTTAAACAGGTGGTCTCACCAAGTAATTATTACAATGATTTTGGATCTCCAGTGGTCAACATATGTGCCAGAACATTATTGGAATCTTTCAAAACAATGTCCCTCAAAAAATGTTGCTCTAAGATATCAATGCACATCACAGAAGTGTAATTGACCATTGCCAAGGGCACTTACACAGCCCCATACCAATACAGACCCTTGATTTTTTATTTGTAGTTTATAACTGTCTGGATGGGCCTTTTTGTCTTTGGTCCGGAGCATACAGTGTCCATTTCTTAAAAAACAGGTCTGGAATACTGATTCATCTGACCATGATACACTTTTTTGCACAGTAAAGTTAAGTGGCAGTAAAGTAAAGTTAAGTGAATGTAACTCTATATTGTAGTGTAGTGTAGGTTTTCCAAAGTAATCCCTTGCACATGTGGTCATCTATCTGCTATTGATAAATGCCAATTCTTAATGCAGTATTATCAGTGATCATAAACCTTCAGTTTAAGTTTGCATCCTTGGCCTTTATGCACTGAAATTCTTCCTGATTATTTTGTTGTTTAACTATATTACGCAATGAAAAGTACAGTCCTGGTAGTTCCATAGGGTTCACAAATGACCTTTAATCACTGTATCACCTTTTAAAATCTACATAATATTTAGCAAATCAATGTTAAATAGGTATTTAAGCAAAATAGTAAAAACTGTTTTGTACTATATTGTATAGTTGCTATTAACTGGCATACAGTCAAACCCTGTTTACAGTCTGCACTCCTGTTATACACATTCTTGCCATAAGTTATTGGAAATTGAATCCCATGACCAACTGTGCAAAACATTAACCTGTTATTATGAATGACTATGGGAAAATAACAGAAGTAGTTGGCTTTCTGGATGGTTCCTTACTTTCCTCTACTTACACCTCTTTCATTGTATTCAGTGGATCATTATAATGTTATGGTTGTTTAATGTGTATTATAGCATTTAGTGCTAAAAGAAACAGCTATGAGATAGCAGAGAACATGACTGCTTGTACCCTACTCTCTAAAGAGGATAAGCTACACACATTCAGCACACAACAGACAACTATAACACTGATATCATTGGTGTTAGGTAGGATTCGAATATTAATAGGTATTTCCAATATTCATGATATAAACCATTTTACTATTTGTGGTACAATCAAATAACACAATTTGACTGTAATTAAAATACTGCATCACCTTCAACAAATTCCTTATTTGATGCCAGTTTGCGTTTACCTTTTAGTCCTGAGCGAATAATGTTGGGTGAAAGGTCATCATAGTTGTTCATTAGACTTATATCTCCAGATATGAAGCTAACTGTGAGTAAGGGCTTCACATTACGTGCTTTAAAAAAAATACAGACAACAAAAGATCAAATCAGTCAATCATTTGACTTATATAAGCTTGATGTTATATAAGCTTGCCAAATGTGTGTTGATATACCTTGATTTGGGGCATTGTCATCAGAATCAGTATCACTCTCTGTGCTGTCTTCCACTAAAAAGTCAGGGCAGTTCCAGGACATACCAACGATACCATCAGATTCATGCAGCAGGACATGAGCAAGCATCCGACCATGGCAGTCCATTACAATAACCTGACCATCTGCTGTTCCGAACAACACCTATATGCATACAGGGAAATGTATCCTATTCTTCATGACCATATACAAATCATATCATATAACATATCATATGTTATCTAGGAGATTACCTGTTGGTCATCTGGAGTCCAAATCCCACATGTGATTTGGCTCTCCAGGTTGATCTCAGATGACCAGTGCCTCTGACCACTGACTGAGCCCACCAAGACAAAGCCATCTCTATAGGCAATCAGTGCCTGTGTGCCATCATGGGACCAGGTAAAGTCACTTACCTATTAAACACACCAGAATTTACAAATAAATACGCATTAAGCTTATTCATTACAACATATGTGAAACGTCACATGGTGATTTAAAATTTTGTGAGGGGCCACAGTGATGTGACAGTACCTGTGCGCCCCGATCATTAACCAGCTCCACAGACCATCTCCCCTCATACTGTATCCATACAAATATCCCCCCTTCCATGTCACAAGTAGCAAGTTTCTGAAACGGCTCATTCCAACGAACAAGGACAACCTGTACAAACACAGACAGACAAACATTAATTTTCAAAACCATTTAGAATTACTGTGGTCCTGTGCATAATTAAACCAGTGCTGGAGTGATGTTATGTTTTGGAATATGCCAATGTCCTATGGTAAATACATGTACTGTGTAATGTAAGCAGCATTGACAAATGTTAATATGGAATGCAAACCTCACTGTTGTGCCCTCTTAAATTGAAATTGATCCTCTGTGGAGTACTCCTGTCTCTCCTGCAGTGACTGGAGGTGAAAGTTACACCAACAACGCCTCTCGCATTTCCAGTGGCCAGCCATCCTTCTTCATAGTAGCGTTTCCTGCACACTGGCTTTTCCTTTTCACTCTTGGGAACTCTTCCCTTCCATGAGAGGCAGAGGATGTTGGAGTCACTGCAGAGGACAGGACCATGTTCCACTGCTGCCAACATCCCTACTGATTGACCAGGCTACAAAGCAAGAGAGAGAGGAGAGTTGTGTTGTGGATTGTCAACCAATGTTGAAAAACACACTATGGCAGTTAATAAGTATCATGCAGAATGTACTCACCTCTTCATAGTCTCTGGACATTATCAGTCCGAATTTTATATTTGAATGTGTCTTCCATTTTGTTGCTAATTTAAGAATTATGGAGCAGCACTTGAGGAACCTACACGTAACCTACTTGATATATTTAGAAATAAACTTAGTGGATATCAGGCCATCATAATTTACCAGGAGCAGTTTATTTTATTCATTTAATACAAATAAAATGTATATTTAAATGAAGGCATATATCTGATAAAACTACTTTCACTGCAAGTAGACTGAAACATTCAAGTTCTGGAGTTCTTGTTTTCTGTAGAAAGAAAGAAGATAAAGTGAGGGTTAGGACACAGATGTAGGGCACCTGCGATTTAATTAATTATAATAGCAGTAATAGCCTACAGCATCACATTTATAATAGGAAAAAGCAGGCACAAAAGATCTTAATTGAGGTCTGTCACGTTTTGTCTAAATCTAAATTTAAACCACTAACATTAATTCCTATCGATACAATAGTAAAACAATAATACCAATGGTAAATCTTTTTGCTTTCCACTCACATTCTGTCCACCATGTTTAGCACAACTATTACAAAATACATTATTACACATTTTTGTTATGGTCTTATATAGGCTCCATATTTCTATTTCAATTCATTAATAGAAAACATCTCTGTTACACTGTGGAAAATAATATTCCAAACATTACCATGTAAAAATGTGTCTAGAAAATGTCTTGCTCAAGTAAATGCTTTCTATAAGTAATATTCTGATAGCGTGAGCCTGTTGTCATCAAGTCTTATCAGTAAATATATACACTGTTCCTGTATATAATATTCTACCAATTGTCATTGATGTCAGCATGATACACTTCTGATTGTCCCTCTACGTTAATTACGTTAACTACCATGTACTTGTCCAGGATTCAAGAATCAAACCCGGGTAACCGATCAAGCATTTTGGACCTCTCAATTGCATAATGTGAGTTACTGTAGCACTACATGCTACAATATAAAAATAAACAGCCATAACCTATACTATATACAACCCATATTTTAGGAATATAAATGATAATATATATATATATATATATATATATATATAAAATTTTATTAAGGGGTCAAGTTATTTAAAGAGAGGAGTTTCAGAACACCTTTCAGAACACCATCTACTTTTGCTATTTTCTCAATTTGTTACAGTGGTTTGGATAACATTTTAGTAAATTAAAACACTCCATACATTATAGTAAAATTTTAAAAGAATCTGAGAAATATTGAAATTGTTTTAAATACGGTTATGCTAGAAAAAAAAATTACACATAACTGTATGAAAAATACTGTGAAGAATATGGAAAAAACAGATGGACTATTTAAAATAATCTTATGTACATCTTTTTGAAAAGACCACAAAGAAGCCATATACACTCCTAAATTCTGATAAAGTCACTGTCTTGCCAAATGTAAATTAAATAAAACGTTCGGTGTAGCCGGATAGCAATTGTTTAAGGATCCGTGTTCACCTGTTTTAATGAAAAGTTAAAAGCTCGTATGAAACTGGCCTCTTTTAGTCAGTGATACTATATCACACTTCATATTCAAAACCGCTTTTCCTCAGTTTTACGATCTGCTAGCAGCATTTAAGGGCCGAGTTATCACAAGGCCACAATCGTCGACTGCACAATGCAGACAGTGTGGAGCAGATGAAGGATGAGGGCAGTCTCGATCTCAGCCGTCATGGCAACAAGGATGCGATGATCACTGAATTTTAATGACATACCAGAGTGTCAACGCATTTTTCTAATTCCTTAGCAACACGTGTATCTTTGTATATAGACCAGACCTACATCAAACGGGCGGCAGTTGGTGTATTTATTTTTAATATGTGGCGGCAGCTAAGCAGGGCCCAAATGTAACCCACAGCATCTGTAAGCTAAATAAGGCTCTCATAACCACACCATGACATAACTTTGCATGTTGATAATGCTACATAACGGTTATCGATGGTCATCAACAATTGTCTGTTAAGTTAAATTCACCCACGGCCGCAAACCTAGATCCTTTGTTGTCGGGTTAAACGAGGTGCATTTCAAACAACAGCTCTCCATTGCTTCAATCGTCTAGTAAACCAACGCTATAACGTACCATGGCGTTTCATGTTGTTAGTTTATATGTCATTTTATTAAACCCCCAATAAATTTCCAAGCAAACTCACCTCTTCCAAATCGCTCTCAATGCGCCTTAATGGGTTGCCAAACATTCTTCGTTAGAAACCCTCGGCTGAGGTTTAGGTTTGAAAAGGACGCAAAAAATCGCTCCGATAAAAAGCTAGCTGGCGCTGAAAAACAACCCAGGGCGTCAGTACGTTATTCGTTGAACAGGCAACCCACGCTCTGACGAATAGGTGCCTGAGACCACGTGACTGGTAACCCCATCTAGAGGGAATATTTACGAGTGACCGCTGCAGTGCACAGAGGAACTACTTGTGGAAATTGACCTTTTTAATTTCCAACCTTATTTCCACATTCATGAGATGCTTATTTAGTCAAAAACATGATCCTTCAATCACCATGATGTTATTGTACAAACAGCTGAGCAGAGGCACAATGGGACAATCTGATCTCTTTAAAACCTGCTTTATTAAAAAATATTATAAGAATGAACATTTAGTACAATTATTTAATACATTAGCTCATTGTTTTATATTTACATAAAATTGATCTTGTATTTGCATTTGAAACAAAATACTGTGTATACAACCATGACCAGTCCTGCATTATAGCCCCAACCTTTCTGAACCACGGTTTCACAGTAGAAAAATCACAAGGCACACCATCTAACAAAAAAAAATACAAAAAAGTTTATTTAATTGAAATATGATTAAAATCTAGTCTCGTTCTACTAACTAACTAACTAAGTACGAAACCTTCTGTTTTATTGGCGGTAGGCAACCCACTTAATTGGAGCATGAAGTTGTACTGCCCTCTAGTGGAACATAATGTATTTGTTCTGCCTGTCACTACATGCCGCTAGCATAGAGTATCAATCAGGCGAAATTGGAAAGTCTTCCACGGCGCAGTTGATGATTCCTCAGGGCACACTTATAACCCGCGGTACAGTGGTTTGGAAACACCGTTCTATCTCATCATCACTGCTCAAAAAAGTTAATAAAACATGGAAGCCTTAGTTGTAAGTTCGTCTTGCATAAATACGGTGTGTGCAATATTTGCTCACCCCTGATCACTTCTGTTTTGTAGTTTTACCCTCCACATTTTAACCCCATTTGTGGTCAGGGTTACGTGGTCTGGTGGCTATTTCTGGACAACACAGGGCACAGACCCAAACTTGCCCTTCACAGTTCTCCAGTACATCATGTTTGGTTTGGGGTTGGTGTTGGAGTGCAATAGGTTGCCTGGCCTCCCCTACCTCAGACAAAGCAAATCATGTCTGTTTGTGAAGGAAACAGCATACGAGACCCTGCGATGGTCTAGCAAATTATCGCTGTGCCACACTGTAGGGTGTCTGTGAAGGGGTCCTAAAATGTACTGGGTGCACAAGAATAGGACTTCATGCAACATCCCATTAACTGCACCACCTGAAATTCCATGCTGATCCCTGCTGTGTTAGGCTAGCGCATTAGACTGCTGCACCAAGCAACCTCTGCACTTTGCTTTCCTGGTTTCCTAAATCATAAATATTTCTGACAAACTTTATTCATAACTTAAATGAAGCGTTAATTGTTTATTAAACCTTGCTGAAATATGCCATATTTAGGTCTAATTTCTATTGTGGTGTCATCTGAAAAACAATCATGTCCCTGAACCTAGGGTACCCAAACTGCTATGAAACTGTGCCACTAGTATCTAGTATGTCTGTTGAGTCTAAAAGTTTTATTTTCACAGCTTTCCCTTGCTTTGTTTATGTTATATGCTTTGTTTATACAAAGGTTAATCCAAACATAGTCCTGCATATTCTCACGAGTGTTTTGTTTTCATGTTAGCAAGATTCCATACTGCGATACACACCATTTGACCTTAAAGTGTCTTCAAGTTTCACAACTTATTTGCACAATATTACACGCCCCTAGAACCACTAAACCTCTAACTCAGAAACACATATGGAGTCACAGTAAGTAACTAATTGTATACTTTCCTTATAACCCAGCACAATCAGGTGTGAAAAACATGAATTACACTGTCATATGCAGGTGGAGGTGTCTGTTTTGGAAGGAAGCCTCTTAGACTGCCTTTACCTAACCAGAAGGACTCAGATTGACCCATGTTATAAAGATCTGTCACAGGTGAGTCAGTGTCAGGGTTATGAAGCAATGCACTTTGTTTCTCATCTTCTATTCCATTGTTGTCCTTTTTACGCAGGGGCCGAAATGTGGATACTTGGAAGCTTGGGCTGCGTCCCAGCAACTCATTAGGGTCTAAAGATGTCTGTCTCCTGACGTTTAAAGTGGCTCTGCCTGTTCTGTCACTGCTTAGATGGAAGTCGTCACTCCTGTGTGATTGTACTGCTCCTGCTGATCTGTCAGAACATTTGCTAATCCTTAGTGTTGCTCTGCGTCTAGAAATCCATGTTAAGAAGATGAAAATCAGGATTCCAATCAGAAGACCAACCAGCATTGATAAGCAGAAAGCCAGGATCACTTCCTCTGAACAAAGAAAATGAATTACATTTAAATGAGTGCTGTCAAAAATAAGCCCAGTCTGAAGATACTGTTTACACACTGACCTCATTTTTATTAAATATGCAAAGGTAAGGTAATTCAAAAATATTTCTTAAAGCATAATGAGTGACTTACCAAAATCAATCGTGTTTAGTATCTCCAAAGTACCAGAATTTCCCTTTTCAGCCATAGTGCCATATAACAGAAAGGAAAATCACATCTGTTCAAATCCCACAGTTAGGGAACATTCAGAAACACAGTTTCTCAGGAGGAGGGGGTGTTCAGTTTTTGTTTGCAAAACGGAAACATTGTCATCATACTTCCCGCTTTTCTACTTATAAAATTAGCAAAGCCCTGGCTTATCTGTGTGGTACAGAAATCCAGAGGAACAGAGTAGCTTCCTCTTGCATCATTTCCTTTGTTAAACTTAATACAATACAGTGGCTCTCTGCCTGGATCCTCCATCTTCACTGTAGCTTGATATTTAACTACAAGTAAAGAGTTGAGGAGCTGGAAATAAGATGATGCAGTCAACACTATTATTTGAAATATTAAGACAGAAGGATTTTGCATTGCCACAGGCTTACATCAGTACATTCACAAATTGCCCATGACACTTTTAAATAATAGAGCCAACACAATTATTTTCACAACTATATACTTAGCAAGATTTTGTGTTAGCTTTTGTATTGTCCAATATGTGCCTGTTATTTTATTTATTACATAAGCGATACATGATTACATGATTATAAATCATGTAAGTGAACACTAAATATTATGTTGCTTTAAGTATGGTTCATTAGTAATTATGTACCACATATTCAAATCTTGAATCATTAAAAAACTGAATATGGGCTTACGTTTGACAAATAGTAACATCCTGCTGCAGCTCTGCAGAAAAAGACGCAAAAAGCATATAGTGATGTTTTACATTATATATAGTTCATTAGCTAAAAATTGTGTTTAGTTTGTTAGGTAGGTGACCTAGTTATGTGAAGTGTTTGTGTATTGTAGGGTAAAAAAAAATTAAGGTATAATAATAAGGTAAAATAAGGTATACAATAATTGCATACATATAATAACTGGCATTGTTTAGTGCTTGTTTACTTTCATTTGGATATTTTTATTCATGTCACGTTCAGCATTAATGACATTTACATCGATACACAAGGTATACATTGAAATTAGTCATACATATTCAAAATGGGCAAATTTAGCATAACCAGTTGACCTAATGCATGTCTTTGGATTGTGGGAGGAGTAAAGCCATGTGGAGAAAGGGAGGACATGCAAACTCCACACAGGGGGAGTCTGAGGTCAAAATCAAACTGGGAACACTAAAGTGTGAGCCGACTACTCTAACCTTTACACCACCGTGCCTCTCCACACCGTGCCATGTCCACTTTCTCCATTTGTGTATTTCAGACCTGCATAACTTTCCAAAAAATTTGGAAGCAATTTGGGACTGGTAATAAGGTTTTAAAAAATCTGATTTAAGTGATGTCAACATATAATTGTAATCCTGATTTTGTCCATGAAACGATATTGATTAAGAATCAAGTAAATCTTTGAGAAGTAAACATAGGCAGATGATCTACAGTTTGTCAAATAAATGCATAAAAATATTGATATGTTTAAATACAATGTTCCTCAAAAAAAGAATGGAAGGGATTTGAATATTTCTCCATTTACAGAGTGTATAATCAGTCAGTAATTCAAGGAATCAAAAGAAATTTTAGTCCGTAAATAGAGTGTAAGCTTAAATCAAGCTCCTGTGATCTCCAGTCCCTCAGATAGTATTGCACCTAGGCATTCATCATTAGCTGATGTAATCCAATGGGCAAGGCATTACTTTGACAAGCACTACAATACAAAGTTCACACATGCCACTTAAAAGATTGCTCCTTGTCCAGAAGCAACAACGACTTATCTGAGTTCTGAGGCATCTGAGATGGACCATTTTAATTTATTTATAACCTCATTACTACCCCTAAATTGTCTAAATTGCCCGAGGTTTTTGGAATGTGCTGCATGTCTAAAATGTCAGAATGGATGTTATTAACAAATTAAATACTGTTGGTCAGACAAAACATAAAATATCTGCTGTCTGCAATTAAATACATGTCAAAGTAAACTATGGAACACTTTGGGGTATTTAATTTATACTTTCCATGCCTTCAACCCCTTTTCTAAATTTGAGGTTGTACTAGAGCACAGGTGTCAAGAGTGTGGCTACAGAACAGGCAAGGTAGGAAATTGCATGGGCTCTGAACATTGTACAAATGTGTATTACTTAACTCAAACGTAATATGACTTTTTAGATAGTCTGTAGTTAAGTTTCTCTTGGTTCCTCTGTAGCACAACAGACAGGGCCCCTAAAATGAGCAATACCTATTCTGATTTCAAAAAGCCATCTACAGGGACAACTTATATGCATGCTCATGTTGTATGACTTTATAGAGGGAATTTAGGTGGTACTAATATTAATAAGACATACCTGTAAGTAAATATGCTAAATACATACCACATCCAATAGCAGTTTCCTAAATAACTGTAATACTACTAATAATATTTACGTTATGGGGTTAAGGTTAGTGAGTCAGTTTCATAAATTATTTTGAGAAACAAACACCCTCAATAGTCTTTTTTTAAAACCTTGTGTGGATATCTTGCTGGTCCTCACAAGGAAATATGCATTAAAACCAAAACTGCAACTTTTACTTGAAAAACCCGAAGAGCCTAAATATATGCTTTGGATAGTAAGCTTATGGTTAGCTATATTATCTTGTATTATTATACAAGATCTATTATATTGTATTTTGGATATGGAATGTCCCCACAATGACAAAAACATAAAAACGCATGTGTTTCTGACGGGGCGGTCCTATACAGTCTGTGATTACGGTATTATTATTACTACTGTTAAGAAACACAAGGTGGCGACAACACGCTATGAATATTATTTCACAGTCGCTTGAGCCCCTTGTGAGAACCACATGGAGTGGACGAAATACTTAAAGCCAATGGTAGAACAGTGGTGCTAATTCAAAGTTAACTAACAATTGATTATGTATAGAACTGTTGCTACATGTAAAAGTACAGTCAAAAATGTAGGTACAGACTGACGCCTGTATGACCCAGTTTCAACAAAAACATAAAGCTGGAAATCATGGCAGGGTTTCCATTCAGAAATGTTTTATATCAACGGCTAAAGTGAGGCAGTAGACACAATATGCCTTTGTGTAAGCAGCAATGTCTGTTATCTAATGAAATAGTGAATGGTATTTTTGAACCTCTAACACACTTATATTTAGGCAACATTAACTTAGCCATAAGCTTTCACAGCTCCAGAGACTGGTTTGGTTACTCCTTACCTCCCATAACCCAAAGAAATACACTAGATCACTTGGCATCTAACTCTCCATGTATGAGAGCGTCTCTCTCTCTCTCTCTCTCTCTCTCTAATTTACAGATTTTTATTGGTGGTTTAAACTATGTTAGCAAAGAAAA
>JAUZSU010017765.1:0-10874 GCA_034780255.1 Parotocinclus maculicauda
CCTGCCTCTGCCACAGTTGGGTCCCTGAGCGAGGCCCTTATCCCACCATGGCTCAGTCTTTCAGTCCCGAGTACACACACACACTGGGAAGCTCTAGAAACTGTAAGCGACCTTAACTGGAGTCCGTAAAGAAAAAGCACGCTGTCCATTTTATGATTCTGTTTTTTATTATCAAAATACATAAGCAGTGCATCAGGGAGCTTTTATATTAAATAAATATTTAGATATAATAAATACAGGTTTGTGTAAATAATGCAGTACATGATATGCATACAGTTAATAACATCTCACACCGAGACATCCAAACGTCCAAACCTCCAGATTTTACACTTGTACCTAGTACATACTGTCTGGAGTTGGGTTTTTTTTTTCTCTGCTTTCTAAATGGATCAAATCTGATTTTCGGTGATTGCTTTCTGATCGTTGAGCGTGAAGGCCTGGATGCGCTCCGTCCGGCCCTTGCACATGTCCACCTGCTTGAATTCGTCCTGAGAGGCGCTGATGAACCAGCCCGGGTACCTGACTGACTCAAAGGTGTTCACGGATTCGCCGAAGCCCTTTCTGAGGAAGAGGAACCGCTCCTTGTCGTCCTTCTCGTGGATGGTCTTCAGCATTTGTCTGTCTTTAACCCTCTAGGAGAGAAAGAAGACGTTTTGAGCTTATCGATTACCTACAGCCGAACGATCGGAAGCAGCCGATAAAAACCATCAGGGTGTTCAGAATGTCTTTCTTACCTCTAAGCACAGGCACGGCACTTTGTCCACTTCTTTGCAGGACAGGTACAGGTCGGACCTGACGATTCCCAGGCACACAGGCAGGCCGTTGGTGTCCCCGCTGTTCGGAGGCGAGTAGGCAGAAAGGTGGAACTGTGCTGCAGAACACAAACCAGGACGAGTTCAGTTAGCTGGCAAAAGTTTACAGACACCCATCTCAAAAACTGCTACATCAGCTTCGACTCTTCTGAGAAGACAAACAATAAGCCCTGGCTTACTGCTCCCATTCCAAATCATCTCACAGTTGTTTGATGGAGGTCAGATCTCCACCAAAATCATCAACGCATTTGTTTATGTCTGACTAAAGGGCAGAAAGGGGACGACACGACGTGTTGGACCCTCGATAAATCGTGGTCCTGTTCATGCCATGAACCTGTCAGCCAACTTTGGATAGGGAACGTGGCTGGAACCTTGACCTCGACTCCATTAGACACCTTAAAAATGTCAAAAGTGACCGGGATTATTGTTGAACATCCCAGTCTTGAGGTCCAAACTCTAATAAACTTAGAGATCCTAGAAGGACAAAGTTCGTTTTGGTGTGAGCTACACTTGATAATGTTCTGGATGTCGTTTTTTGGGTCTAATCCAAACCCCGCCACAGAGACTCAAACAGGAGCAGAGGCTTACCCTGGTTGTTGTTGCCCCCTCTCAGGGTCATGGCCAGCAGAAGCAGATCGTTCCGGGCCTGCACCAGGCTCTTGTTGGCTGCGTCGCAGATGGTGCACTGCACCACCCGGTCGTACATGGTGAAGGTCTTGGCCGTGGCGTACTGCATGTTGATCTCCATGCGCTCTGCGTGAGAAAAGGGGGCCGTGTCAGGGCACCGGGGGGAAACAACCGGACCAACTCTAGGTCAGCGTCCCACACGGACTCACCTTCAATCACGTTCTCGATGAAGATGTTGAAGAGCTCGCGGTCGGTGAACTCGCTGGACCGGACCCTGTGGACGTTCTGCAGCCGGTGCAGGGCGATCACAATGTTGGCCACCTGCCTCATGCTGTGGGGATGCTCGGTGATCTCGAGGCTGAACCCTTTGTGCAGGTCGCATCGGCCGCTCTGTGACACACCCGTGATGCACCGTGAGCTCGACACGACATGAGGGACAACGCAGACGTTACAAACTCAAGCTGGTTACAAACGATTTACCAGGCTGAAGGGATCAGAGCAGTCGATCTCATCAAAGTCAGACTCGATGGCACTGTCGCTGTCGAAGCTGCTGTTAGGGGAACAAACCACAGAGCCGTGCATGAGGGGGGCTTATTTCTCCAAAACTAACAGCATTTCACACCATGCTTCCCAACCACTACTCACCTCTGCAGCATCAGCAAATCCTTGTCTGCCATTTCTGGAGAATAAAAACAAAACAAGCCACAAATTAACCATCAGAATTCACAACACCAGACTCACAGTACCTACATTACAACGTTCAGAATACACACCAGTGCTTTAGTCCTGGTATAAGTACTGGTATTAGTACTGGTTTCGCTTGTCCTTGTGGGACTGGTTGCTCTATTTCTCTTGCTACTGACACTCTGGCTCTGCTCTCAGGTTTTAAAGCCTTTACACCGGGAATTCACAAAGGTTGCGCAAGTTCAAACTGCGTCACTGGGCTTTCACAAACTCTCACGCCTGTGTTATTGTACTCGCTTAGGAAGCAATTCCCAGTTTCTTTTTACTACTTTTACTACTATTAATATTATTATTATTATTATTATTAGCATTAGTATTAGACATAGTAGCAATAGTATAGTAAAAATAATGCCCAATAAAAATGATTATTAAGGAGTTTTAATGATAATAATGATTAAGATGTTATATATTTACTACTACTACTAATATTATTCATATTGCACAATAATAATTAGGAAGTAATTTATTTTACTACTAGTACTTATAATAATCACAGTAATAATAATATTGCACAATAATAAATATGATTAAAAAGTAATAGTTTTACTACTACTGATGTGCACAATAATAATAATAATAATAATAATAATAATAATAATAATATAATAGTAGTAGTAATAATAATAATAGTAAAAATAAAAACAAACAAACAAACAAACAAAAAAAATAATATATAATAATAGTAATAATTAAATAAATAAATAAATAATAATAATAATATAATAATAATAATAAAAAAATAATATAAAAAATTATATATATAATTATAATAATAAGAAGAAGTAGAAGAAGAAGAATATATAATAATAATATTAATATTAATAATAATAATACTTATAATAATAATTATAAATAATAATAATAATAATATATAATAATATATATATTTTTAAATATATATATATATATATAATAAAAAATAATATTACTTTTAATAACAATGATAACATAAGCACAATGCAAAATAATAGGAATTATTATTATTAAGGCAGGACAGAAGCACAGGTTAGCAAAATGTATTTATTCTTTTTAATCATTTATTATTCTTCTTGATCACTTGCTTTAGGCTGCAAGCCTTAAATCCAATAACAAAGCAGCTTAAAAAAATAATGAGTTAAAAAAAAGTCTATTGCATTTATTGGGTTGCAAAAAACCTGAAGATTTCATACCGTCTTAAGAGAAGATCTAATCTGCCCAGAAACTCGAGCAGCAATTCATTCAAAAGTTATTTAAAAACGAATTTTAAATACACGATTATGAAGTGATATAAGGTAGTATTAACAACAACTACACAAATAATAATAATAATAATAATAATAATAATAATAATACTAAAGGGAAGTGCAAACCAAAAAGAGTTTAAATGAAAGTGCCTTAACTCCTGTGAACTTGTTTGTCACACAAACTTTCCATAAAAGAGTAAAAGCCCTTTTTTTAACTATTATTTGGATTTTTAATAGTGCTTCCACAGCATTCGGAGTGTTTTTCAAACTTTTACATTTATGCAACACTTCCTCATTTTGGATGTGAGCAGGAAACAGGTTTGCGTGCTTTAATAGCCCACCCGCTGCTTTCTCCGCTTTTTATGTTTTGGAATTGAAAGGATGTTGCCCCATACCTGGATAATTACATTCTTTGACATGGTGAATCATAACGAGGAAGGAGAAAAGATCAGACTGCTCGGGATAAACACATTTCATCACCAACAGATAAGTGGTATTGGTTTGCAACATGGTCCATTGTCCTAAAAACACCAGCACCCAGTCTGGATTCTGTTACCAGTATCTGGAGACACACCTAGTGAGCAGATTTTCCATATCAGGGATGGGTTTAGGTTTAGGTCTGGGTTTCTGATATGCAACAGAGTGAAAAAGCCTCCGGGAAAATTACACTAAAAGCCATGGATATTAAAAGCTGGTCATTCACTGTACTGTACCACCTCTTCTCAATATAGCAATCCCGTCACACACCGTACTGGCCGTGCGGCGCCATCTGCAGGAACCTGGAGACATTGCCAACCTTAAAACGCCTTAAACCACCATAGAGTCTTTTTTTTTTTGGACCCGGGAGTTTCTGTTCTCTTTTTGTTTTTAGTCGAGATTAATTCTTTTCCTTGCCACTGCCGTCCTAGGTGTGCTCAGTCAGGACCCTGGGTCGGTGCTGCACCTTATACAGGCGCCACAGAGATAAATACGCCTTCCATTTTTGGGTCTTTATTCAATAAGAACCTTCTGATTTAGGATTTTGGAACGTGACTACTAGGAGTCTCGTCTGTTCTGTCAAAGGTTTAAAGCGGGAGAAGAAGCGTGATGCTTCTTTCCATTTTTCCACGTCAGATCACATTTCCTGCACAGTCACTCTGAAACAGGTCAGGGTCCTCCCCAAGACGGCGGCAGTTCTGCAGAATGTCATTATGTTTTGAATCATTTTAACGATAGAAATGTTGAAGTCATTATTCCCCTTTCAGACTTGTAGCAGTCTCAGATTTGTCAATCAAGCTGTCACGGTCTGATTCATCACAACAGGAAGCTTTTCCTCTACACTGCACTGCAGGTGGTCATTATTAGCTCATGTGGGGCTGCTTGGTTATGGAAACCCAGTCCATAGATTCAGATTCGGATTCTGAAAACTTTATTCATCCCATAATGAAGCTCCTTAAACATCTCCTTAAACCCATGCTGAGGTCCATGTGGACTGCTGAGTTTTGTTCCTGACCTATGATTGCTCCCAGGCATCAGTCCGAACAGGGCAGGATGGCATCCCATGACAGTGTCACATTAAAAATGACTCATTATGACTTAGTCAAGTGACGTCTTCATACTTTTGGCTCTGTAGTGTGCATTTTGCTCTCCATTTTCAGACGGTTTGCTAATCGGATGTTGGAAATGCCAGTTCCTGATGTCCTGGGTTCAAATCCTAACAAAAAGAGCTGGCGATGCATTGATGTCCCGCTGTGATACCCAATGGTACCCCGTGAATTCTGGGTTAGGCAATCCTGACCAGGATAAGTGGGGGCTAAAATCTTTTTTCTGCTTGGATTGCTCGGCACTGTAACCATTCCTTTGTACAGAACAGCTTCGTCTCACGTCAGGACCTTCAAATGCATTTAGATTGGATTTGATTAGATGATGGTCAACTTTTGATTTCATTTCCCATATTTTTTATTCGATGGCCACTCTTTGATAGAACGACCAAGCTTTCCCCACATTTCCATTTCATATTTGCAAACATAACTCACTCGGATAGAATTCTTTGTTCCATCGATAGCTTGATGCCGAGCCACTATGGCCCAGATGCAGCAAAACAGGCCTTGATCCATGCTACCACCACCGCTATTGTTCACAGATGGAACAAAGTTATTAGGTTGGACTGCAAAGGTTTGTTTTTCCATTTATAACACTTCTCATTTCAATTCTTTTTATCCACATGTACTTATATCAAACTAAACAATTTCATTTACTATTATTTTTGGAGGGCAGTGACACACTCTCTTCATATCCCAGTCTTCTCCTCAGGGTCAGAGAGACCTTTAAGTGCTTAGAAGTTACCATGGGATTCTGTGAACTCGCACACTATTGCAACCCTCGCCTTTGGAGTGATCTCCAGTAGATATTGGTCGGCCCTTCCTGATCTACTTTTAAAAATCGTATGAAAATAGGAGGACTTAAGGTCAAATTTGCAGAAATAAAGAAAATTCTGAAGGGTTCCCAAACTTTCTAGCACCACCAATAGCTCACTGCAGCACGCGGAAAATGGGGAAGTAACCTAAAAGCATTCCATGCTTAGCCAAGTGCTCATGGTTTCTCCTTTTACACTTGCTCTCCGGGTGAGGTCATGTCCTCACGTAATCTCTCCGGTCACTGTTATGTTGATACTTGTGTAGATGGAACTACCATGTCTCGTCCAATCCCGCCGTCATCCTGGAGAAGTCTAAAAACATTTGGCTAACCAGCTCCAGGTTACTCGCCAGTGAATTGGGACTCATCTTCTAAGATTCAGTTCTGAGATGCTGCTGTGCTTCCTAACATGAACATCTCACTTCTGGTCCTTCCACAACATTGGTATTTGATTATGGTCCAGACTTTTAGTTGGTCATTCCAACACACTGAGCTTTTCCTTCTTTAACCCTTCCTGGGCAGAACGTCTTGAGTTCAGTTCATGAACAAACATGAATGAATAGACTAAGAATTCAAAGCAGCAAACCAGCCAACCACGGTACTACCACCATCACCTTTCACAGACGGGATAGTTTTTTTATTGGGTGTGGTACAATGCTTCTCATTTAAAGCAGAAACTTCTGTTTTGCTCTCATGCGTTTACGTGTCAACAAATATTCAGCAGAGATTCAGAAGAACATGCTGCAGGATCTTATACGTGATACGTGCAATGAGGTGAAGGAACCGTCTACTGAACCAAAAAGGGCTCTCTAGATCACGGAGAAATGCCCTGCCATCAAGGACCGCCTAGATGTTCCACTCTTAAGGTGTTTCTGAGGCTAAATTCAATGCAGATGGACGAAGATGTTTTCATTTTAAGAGATAAATGGACTTTACAGAAGAAAGTCAAACCAAAAATCCCAGATTGGTCCATAATTCCTCCTTAGCGTCATGTTGTTTTCAGCCTGTATAGAAAACGCTGCTGCTGATCTAAGCTGTGGTCCAAAGGCAGGGCTCACACACCCTTTCCTGTCTGGGCTGTAAATGATTTGTTTCGATTGCAGCGGTGGAAGAAGTACACCATTTGTTTACCTGGAAATCAGTAAAGTACAAGGTGAAGTATGGCTCACCATATATATATATATATATTTAACTCACATAAAAATATAAAAGCTTTGGAATGTACCTAAAGTACAAAACGATTTCTTTAAAAAACCTTTCAAACTCAATTTTTAAAGCCGGACATTTTTTATTTCATTTTTGAAAATCAACTCTCGAGGCATTTTTTCCACCCTTCACTGCCTAATGTACAAAATATGCATGCTTTTTTAAAGATATACCTCTTATATTCAGCACAGAAGTAGAATTCACCATCCCAGGGCCATGAATAAAACTGTAATGTCCAAATAATGAAAATGTGTACACAATTATTTTGGGAGTAGAATGAATTATGCTGAGCATTAAAACGTGTAGAAAGATTTTATAACTTCAAAGTTTATACTTTCATGGCTCGAACCTGGGCATAAGGAGTATAAATACCTGTAAACATGTTCCTCCTTTAAAATCGTAACGCACACAGTGAGCCCACAAACCGAGAATCTAAATGGGAAAAAAGATCAACAAATCAATTCATAATAGCTCGAGTAAAAAGCCTGGTTTGAATACGCTGGGAGTAAAAAGTACAGGTTTTTCTTTTTGAATGTAATGTGTTAAAGAAATACTCAAATCATGTACAGATAGCTAATATATACTATAAGTTATACTTAAATATACTGTTTGTGTGATCAGTGAAGGCATAAAACTAACAATAATTTAATAATTGAACGGAAAAACACAGTCGTCTGTTACGATTCAATTGAAGTCTAACTTCTGGCTAAACTACACATTTTATTGGCCTGATGATGTACTAGGGTGAGTCTGGGAGTTTTGTCGAGCAAACCACAAAGAATTTACACACACAAACTCAACAAAACTGGCTGGCATACAGGAAGTTACACAAGCTTGTGGTTTAGGCTTGACAATACACAGAAAAAAGATATAGGGAGAAAATCTGGCAGTTTTATTTACTATTATTTTTGAAGAGCAGTGACTCTCTCTTCTCCTGAGGGTCAGAGAGACCTTTAGGTGCTTAGAAGTTACCCTGTGTATATTGTACTTATAGATTATGGATAAATGATATTTATATCCTGTACAGCTTACTGTTTTCCTATTGGCCCTTAGGGGATAAACCATCAGCTTATCCAGAATAATCAACTAATGTAAACAGGAACGGGTTGCCAAATCTATTGTCTAACACTAAAAAACCCACACAAATACAGCTGTGACACTGCTTGGATGTTGAAACACACTGTTTATCATTACATATCTACAAAATTGACTTGGATGATTACGTGGGTGGCTTAAAAAAACCCAAAACGATTGAATGACATTAAACATTTCTTATCTGTAAAATGTAACGTGTAAATTGCATGTGTTTATTGTAGTGCTCGTGTATTGTAGTGTTTTCTGTATTATACCCCGACCTGTGCTTGTTTTAATACAATGATTTATTCCCAGTTACTAGTTTAAAGTGATAAATCACAGATCTGGTATATTACAGTGTTTTTTCATCACGTTCTCTTTTGTGTACATCTTAAACATCAGTTTCATTTGTCTTATCGCTGCACAAACAGTTTGTGCTTCAGTGTTCCTAAAAACAACAACAAAAAAAGATTCCAATTTTGATAAACATCCAAATTTGAGTCGCTCCCCTTACACTGCCGATTAGTAAGCTCTTTACGTAGGGAAGTTGGCAGCAAGGGCACTAACGATGCATACTTGCTATATTCGGTGGTCTAGCTCCTTAAAATCTTGTTTGCACACGTGATTCTAAATAATATCCATATTTTATTCGCATTTCATACATAAAGAGCCCTCTGAAGCTTATAAATATGTGCGATTTTAAACCCTAAGTAAAATTAACGGTGCCGTTACAAAAATAAGCACTTTATCCCGAAATAAGGTTGTATTATAACAACTAAAGGCCTCCGCTAAAGTTAGATGTAAACATCAAACTGGGAAACGTCAGCTACGCTCATGATCTCAGGGGAAATGTCCCAAAAGGGAACCTCCTTAGCACATGGTTCGACGACGCTGCATGTCCTAAATTAGGAAGTGAAATACAAAAAGGGGAATCAAGAAAAGATGAAGCTGGCAAGTTGTGATTATGACGTGTAAATGTGGTCTACAGATTTAAACGAGGTTGAAAATTTGTAGTCCACATAGTCATGCAACGCCTTTTAATCGCCACTTGGTTTTGGTACATATACATAGACAAAAGTTTTTGGACAAAGTTGTTGAACTGACTTGTTAGGGAAGTGAAAAGCAGCAAAACAAAAATGCCACACCGAGAGCGGCTGAGGTTTTATAGGGATCGGGTTAGAGCAGCTCTCGTCTGTTTACTCATCCTGACATGTTAGACTACACCAATTAGGCTAGAAGGTCTGTAGATGTGACACTATCGCTGGAGATCCAGACTGCAGGTGGCTGCATTTGTAAACGTAAACTATAAAACTTTCTTAACCTAAGTAGTAAAATTAGGTCTGGTAAATTGTTCTCTGTTCTTGCACGGCTTCTGTTTTTGTTTTCTGTTTATTGTCACACTGACGAAACCATACTACTAGTATGGAGTATTATGGATGTTTGAACAATCCATTTTTTTAACTAATACCTTGCATTTTTATCCAGCAGTTAATGGCTGTGAGTTCACCACCTTTTCCTGCGTATGCAGCTGCAGATCGTAGGAATGCGTGTCAAGTTGGGGCAGGCACTTTCATCGTCTGTACAAGGCCACAAAAATCATAGAAAAAAACCCAGAAAGAGGGAATAAAACTAGCGATGTTTTGTAAGACCTGTGATTTGATATGAACGCTAACCTGGACCTCTAGGACCATTTCAAAAATCGACCTTTAGCAGGACAAATCTCCATCTTGCGGGACAAGAAGATTGGCTGGACATGCCATAAGAAGCTATGGATGAAGTGTGATGCACTATAAACAAAAATTCACGCCCCGTGTCAACGAATAAGCCGTAAACCTGCACATGACGTCAAACACAGGAGTAATTAAAGATCACCCACAGGTGCAACATATAGGCAACGATGGGTCAACATTCTCTTCTGAATCGACCTGATTGACCCCAGAAACATGCTGCTGAACCTCTTCATGTGCTTAAATTGGTTTACAGTGCCCTCTGGTGCACACCTAACACGCCACCATGTTGTAAGCAATAAAGAAACACTCCGTTTGACTCAGATTTTTTATTACCTAGGAAAAAGTAAGACTGTGAGCATTCAATTCATTATTACAGAGGATCAGAATCTCTACCAAAACAAACCTGGTTTACAATCCAGCTAACGTTTTGTAAAGTGGATACAAAAAAATAAGTCATCAGCATTTCTCCATTTATAGGTCATATTTAGATTTATATTAATATACAGCAATTACTATCCTACGAAAAATCAGCATCTGATGATAAATACTGTATAGCAGAACTCGAATTCTTCAAATATACGCATTCATTTGAGTAAGACTTGAATTTGAACCGTGGATTTTAACAGCCAACTCGGATTGTTCTCAGTATGAGAGTGTGCGTTACTGTTACTGTAGCTTAACAAAGTCGGGAAACATAAGGGTGTGTTTTTTTCCCCCCAAGATATGCAAGTCCATAAAAGATTAGGGAAACAAGTCTGTAAAAAAATAAGTCTTAAACACAGCCAGAATGGAACACAGAAAAGATCTACACTGCTTACAAACACGAGGGGATATTTATTTATGAGATTTCATTCTGAAATATCCCCCATGTTTTGTGAGCTGTATAATTTAGAGACTAAAATGGCAAACGATGGCACATGACATGAAAACTTCCAGGAGTAAATAAAAAATAAGTCATTTAACCTTGCTAAGGCATTTAAAAAAGATAAAAAAAAAAAAAGTTCAAATTCAAATTAACGTCCAAGTAAAATAGGTCATATCAAAGAGCTTCTGTCTGGCCTGAA
>JAUZSU010017776.1:0-10874 GCA_034780255.1 Parotocinclus maculicauda
CCTCAAAGGAGAAATGTGCCCATACATCGGCTCTTCTTTTTCTCCCTGCTGACATTGTCTAGATAACTTAAGGTAAAGCATGAATAACAACACTTCACAAAGCTAGTATGGTTTTCCCGGGTTTAGATCAAATTTGTGCGTTTGATTGGGTAGCTACCTGGCTCATCCTGCCTCTCCATATATGTCGAAGTAGTTATGATTGGATGTTTTCCTAACTTGTCCCGGCCTTTCACAAAGCTAATTCAGTTCTGATTGGATGTCGCCTATGCCGAACATTTTCGTCTCGTTTTTATTCGTTGACGAAAGTGTCAACTAATTTCGTCATAGTTTTAATCGTTGTAAGTAGTTTTTGTTTAGTTATCATTTAGTTTTGCAGAAAAGGTTTGTTGACGAAAACTATCACAAAAATAGATCGTCAACGAACTTACCACTGGAAGGGACCGGGTGCAGTATAAATGCATACTTTGTTAGTTATGGCATTTGGACATTGGTAATGTATGCAGTGATGGAGAAAAAATCTCTCTTTTTGTAATGAAGAGGAAACCCATAGAGGCAGAAGAGGTGGGCATGCAGATGAAACCAGAGCACACAGAGTAAACCCAAGTAAATACAGGGGTCCTATGCAAACTCCAGGGCTGGAATCAATCCAGGGCTCACAGAGATGTGAAGGAACTAGGCTAACCACAAGCGCCCCATTCGCTCCACATTGTAAGTGCAGTGAGGATTCAGTGACCTGCTGCCTTCTGTTGACATCCGATATAAGTCCACATACTACATATGTAAAGGGTAGCTATAGAGCATTGTGGACCATAGGCTTGCAACAGGATGGTGATGGCACTGTTTGTGGCAGCTGGGGGGGGGCATTCCAGGATCTTGTAGTATACACGGGGGATTATATGGTTATTCTGCTTCAGCAGGACTAGAACAGTGGGGTGCTTTCATCTTATGTTTTGTTGTTTCAGTGTTTTAAATCTTTCTGAAAACAAACACCTCACAAGTTGCAAACTTTTAGTTCCACAGTCCCGCCGACAGTATGTCCAATATCATCATTTGTATGCATTATATCTTTTATTTGGAAGAATTGACTCACTGGGAGAGAGTGCTTCAGGAATGGATGAGTCAGATTTTCCATTGCAGTTACTTGGCTTTATCAGTGAAATTAAGTTTCTTAAATCCTATTTAATAGATTTTATATGACACAGACATGCAACACGACTTTTGTCACTTTTTCCAGTTGAATGTTTAGAGTTTTTAAAGGTTGTGATTAGGTTTATTGTTGATTCACTCTAAGAATAGGATTTTATAAAATGCAATTTGTCCTGTGCTGTGAAGCAAATGGTTTTCATTTGTAAATCATCCATAATACTCATGGGGTCCAACAGTCTTATACACTTTCCCACCACCACAGGGATCTTTGTTTGAGTCCTGATACAAACACAGTTAATTGTTACTGGACTTATGTCTGAAGAAAGGTGAGATTGGTTGGGTGATTATCACCCTCTGCTGCAAGACTGCACCCTGGGTTCTCTAGAGAGAAACTTGGATTTGTAAACCTGGACTTGGGATGTCTGGAGCCTGTTCACCATGTGTTCTAGCCCTTAAAGGAGCATTTCTCCAAATACCCACTAACAGGGAGGCTAAAACAGCCTAGATAGAGGGCAGCTCATCAAAACAACCATTATACTTTTCTCAGGCCAATGATGTGCCCCCTCTTAAAGTTTGTCAACTGGGTAAAATGTCTTCAAATGTGTTGAGGCATCTCTCAGTAAGAGATACATTACCCAATATACAAATAACTGCATATGAATGAGAGTAATGGGCATTTTTATCACAGTGGCAACTGGCTGATGCGCTAATGCTGCCTAAAGGAAAAAATGGTATGAGGAACATCCTCCAGCAGAATTGTATGCTTATGCTTGTCTCATCCCATGCAAAAACAGGGGATTCTGAGACTTTTTACCTGATTATTATGGATTTTTTCATTTTAAAATATGCCCTAATTTTTGTGATCAGTATATACTGTAAAAGAATGCAGGTATCCTGTTCTTCTATCTGTTTTGATTCTTTGGGTAGATCTGATCATCAGACCTGCAGAATGTCAGCTGCTAAATATCCATAAACACAGTGGAATAAATGGAGCACAGTGTAAAACCTAATTTGGGCTCCTAAATCATCAGCCCTTGGTGTGACAGACTCACTGACCATTAGCCAACACGCTCGAAAAGTGTGAGTGTACTGCCAGGGCCGAAAGCATTCAATGCATCTGGCCAAGCCCAACATGGGCATGGCGCCAGCCCCGTTTGGAGCCCTGGCATGCAGCGGCACTCTGAGCAGCCCGGGTATGCAGGAGTCAGGACCTGTGGGCACATTAACCAAAGTCAAAGGTACGTCACAGGCAGCACATGACGATTGCAAATTTGATGGTATTCAAACACAAGCACACCTGCAAATGATTTAGGAGGAATGGTCACACAGGAAAATAGTCTATCTCTTTAAACAAACATTTGGAAAAATACATGACATTTCCAGATAGCTTTAGAGATACAATGTGTCCTTTTAACAAAAGCAGCGTGAAATCAGCTTGTGCAATGGAATGCTATATCTTGTGTAATATGCCCAGTGTTGTTTTTTTGAAAAGAGCAAATTGAACAGATATGCAGGTAAATGAACAAACATTAGTTACCATGCCAAATTATTGTGCTCAGGTTTGTGCCAAAAGCAAAGCCACTCTGCATGATTTTGTTCATTGAGCTAAAAGTACTCCCTAGATGGCATGCTAGTCCATTGCAGGTCACTGTAACCACACATGTTCCTGCTGTTTCTAGGAGCTTCCTTTTACATCTATGCAACTCTTACATCAGTCACTCTGCATAATCAACTACTGAAAGACTTGGCTGCTATTGATTACCAAAAGTAAAAAGTCTTTTACAGAACCCTTTCAGATATCTTCAAACAGTGAACACATATAAACCCCAAATCCAGTGGGGCACCTGTGAATCTGTGGCTCATCACAAACATGTCACAATCAACAGAAACATCACCACCATGGTAGAAAGTCTGAGCTGAGGTATGTAACTGCAACAGAGCTAACTCACTGGCATCTTTAGTAGTTCAACAAGACTGTGATTTTATGTATTTAGTAATTGTGTTCCAAAAACAGCCAGCCAGCTCATTAACAAACTGATTAGTATGGACCGTGAAATAGAAGTACCAATGTGAACTCGAAAAACAATCAAACAATTACTGATTTATTCTGGAAGTTTCCTATTTGAAAGCTGCTTTTTAGGTAACACAAGGGCTATAAGACAAACCTCTGGGCCTATACAAAAATGCATTGGTATGGTAATGGAGTTCTCTCAATACATGAAAGAGCAGAGGTTAAGTAATATAGTCCATCCAAGGCACAGGAACCACCCCTAGACCTTTGTGCAACTGGAGCTGTCACTTTACATCACCGCCACTCTGCATTTTGTTTACCCTAAAAATGGGATAGATAATGTAGCAATGTTTTAAAGATATGGCATTATAAACCTCATTTTCTGTAAGTATTATGGTTTGAATGGGTGCTTTTGTCATTGTGATTTAATTTTGTACAATAAACTATTTCTAGATTAAAACAGTTTATGTTTACATTATGTACAGAATGATTCCAACTGAATTACCTGTTGAAGGTTTGATTTTAGCCATACAAAGTCATTTCCCCAGGCATTCATAGCATGCTGTTTAAAACATAATGGCTGCATTACCCAGTATCAACAGCAGGCCAGACTTAAGTTCATAAATAGATAATTCTATGAACTTGAATTTTATTCAAATGGCCCATATATGTGATTGTGTGTGGTCAGGCTGTATCACACCATTACCATATGTGTGTTATTTCGTGAGATGTGTAGGATGGTTTCAAATAAAGCACCACTGGTAACTTGACAGTGTTTGTAAAAACAATTAGTCTTTTGGACCCAGCTCAACTAAGTGCTGCTGTGTTAAATGACCGACACTGTCATCACCAAGCTAATCTTAGTGCGACATAAAACAGAGCTAGCAGACCATGCATGCATGTGTGTCAGTGTTTGTGTTTGTGCATTGCTCTCATTTTTATGTCAGTTAAACCTTTGGCATAACAAACTCATCGTCCAGAGGTCATATTAGAGGTACACAATTGTTTTGACATGTGACCCGTTTATTAATCGTAATAATTTGTTATTAATATCATATCCTAAAGTATTAAAGAATAACTCCATCATTCTTATAATTGTCTTAATTGCATATGGAAAAAGATTACTCTAGGTTTACCATTAGCATTTCTTTCGAGAATTAAATGTTGTCATTGCTTGAAATGCTTTCCTGTATACATTTGCGCAATGATGATGGTGATTCAGGTATTTATATATAGATTTTTAAATGACTGTATATACTTAATGGTCTAAGGCTTATGTTTCAAACTTGCCATATATCATTTCAGCTTTTAACTAAGATTGCAAAAACTTCTAGTTTCTGTGTCTTTAAGTTAAACACTATTCACTTTTGTTTATGCCAATTTTACAACAGTAGCTGTCATGCTATAATTTACATTTATGTTTATCTTGTTTTAATGTTGTGTTCGGGTTATGTCTAACAGCCTTTCAGATTACAGGTTGTTTGTTTACAGAAATGAGAACTGACTATTAACTTTAACAGAGTAGGTAACATTTGAGGCAGGAAGATATAAGATGGGAAACTAAATTACAAATTGGGAATAAATTGAATATATCTAAAGATGTTTCTTTAAAACAGCCAACAGAGGACCTTCTCATGAATGCCTCTGACTAGTCTCTTTCATAATAAATATATACAAATTTTATTCATTTAATCACAGGATCTATCACAATGACACACACAGTCAATCACTTGTGTACACTCAAGACACTTTGGTGAAAAAATCCTCATAGACTAAAAATTGAGCTACATTAACTACTAAAGCTTTGTTTCTTTAACTAGAACGTTCAACTAAACTGCTCACAAATAGTAGGGAGTATTTCAAAATGAATATTAAGAGATTAAAAAAGAAGCATAATATTAAACAAGATTATCAGAAAAGCAAATAAAGACAGAATTTTGTTAGATTACACAAATGAGATGCAAACTCAATTATGATGATTGAGTAGCAAGTGACATTTTCATGGGGGTGAACGGAAGCATGTCAAACTGGACGAGAGTGTCACACATTGACTGTTCAGTAGGTTGTAAGGCCACCCAAGACTGACAAAAAACACTGACCTGATGGGGCATGGACAGGATCAGATTGTCCAGCAGTTCTTGTGGGATCATTTTACTTATTTTGAAATATCCTTTAATTTTTGTAACCAGTGTAAAATGTTTCTTCAGAGCATTCCCTCCTTACAGTTCTAAAATAATTCCTTATAACAACATTATCTGTACAATTGTAGACAAGTATCAAAAAACAATTTATGTAAAAGCACCTGCAGTACAGTCATCTACTGGTAACAATATAAGTTGTTATTGAAAGTGTTTGGGAAAATTCTGATAGTGATGGTGTTTTTCAATTACATTTAAATTTTTGCCAGATTCTCTCAACCAGACTGATTTATAGTTAGTAAAATCAGACAAGGTACAAGCCAAGCAATTGTGTTAAGAACGGCTTAATAGGTAGCTTATTAGTGCTGAAACCCTGGCCATTGTTATATGTATACTGGGCAGGGATTCATTCATTCATTCATTCACTCACTTATTTACTTTCTTAATCCTTGCTTAATCCTTGTCCCTGCCTTGTGCAGTATGCTGTCGGCTAGGCACTAGCTCTTGTGGGAAAATGTACAGGATTCCAGTTGGGTGTTTGGTTTATTCAAATGTAGTCATTTAGCAGTATTTATCCATATACAATGTTACAACGTACAATCCAAGTCCACGTACAGGTTAATGGCCTCGTTCAAGGGCCAAAAAAAACTGGAAGCTTGTGAGTGCTAGAACCCTGGATCTTCTGAAACATAATCCAATATTTTAATTGCTACATTACCATTGTTCTGTTCAAAAAAGCAGGTAAGAAGGTTTAAATGCCCATCAAATTCATACAGTGGAGTTTGACTGTACTTACAGTTTAATTTCCTGCTGAGGACATGAGATCCTATGTTGACATTCTCCACATAATTTCATTTAACAATTTGGTTCTATACACTATATGCCATAGTTTATTTATTATCTATTTATTATAATCATCATAGTATTGCTTTCTGTTTACCTTACCTTACTGTACCTTTGTCTATATATTATTATATTTAATAATTAAATGATATTTAACACACATTATATTTAATTATGTTTCCTGTCAAAGGTTATGTAAGCTTATGTTTATTTAAACCATTACTATAAACATATTAATGAGTAGGCTTTGTTTAAATATTGCACATTACATCTAAGCCCCACCCAAAGAGGGTGGGTTCCTGTTTCAGTCTTGGTAGTTTTTCTTTCCACTGTTGCTCTAGAGTTTTGGGCCTAGGTAAAAGATAACTGTAAAGTTTGAGATGCTGCCCTATTGTAAAAAGCCCAATAGAATACAATTTGACTTTTGGTTATAATTAATAAATATTAATTGATTGTGTATTATTAATTGTAGTTAAAAAAGCCATTTTTTTTCCTTGAGGAATGTGCAGTAAAAAAGAAAATGGTAATATTAATATACTGTTTCTGTTATTAAGTTGATGTTGAGCAACGGTCACTTGGTCAGAGCAGTCCTTGAATACCAATGTCTGGTGCCGACTCTGGTTGGCACATCTCAGGGAGGTTTTTTAGCATGGCTTTATCATGAACGAGTCATAGTACACAGAACTGCATGAATGGTAGTTAGTTATTCATTCCCTTCAATTCCTCATCAACCTGATGTTTAATTAAGCAGAGTAGAATAAGGCTTTATTAGTGCTGCAAAATGATATGCATCTATACATGGGCAAATTTACCATTCTCGTTCATTAAGCGCTTTATTCTGATGAATGATTTGGATAATCTATGTCTCACAGCAGCTTGAAACTGGAACATGAAAACAGACTCGGCAAAAGCACCACAAATACCACATCAGGGTTTCGGAAGCCATAATTGTCAGTTATATTTTTCAGCCTTGTTTATTTCACAGTCTGAGGTTACAGTTAAAGGAATTTGCTTTGCAATTACTAGGTTAAAAATAATAAAACAGTTTACTTGAAATGCACACATTGTGAACAAAGATTTGGACTAGCAAATTGAAATTACAACGTTGGGCCATATAGTACGAGCTTGGTTGAGTTGTTTGAGCAATGCCAATGTGTTTTCATAGATCAGGAGGCAACTGCAAAGGTAACCTAAAGCTGCTGCTGGCACATAAGCTACAGTCTTTCAAGCTGGTGGTGCCAGAAAATGCTTCTTCTTTAAATTAATGCCAGTTGGCAAACAATGTAATGGTACAAGACCGCCACCAACTGGACCGGCAGCAGCACCTGCCAGCTTAACTTAACATGTGATCAGGCAGAAGTTATGTATCCAGCTAAAATGATCCAAGTGTGATTTGGTTCTCAATGTTTGAATAGTCAGTCCTATGCCAATGTGCAGTAAAAACCTAAACATTTAAGGGCGTTTCTTAACTGGTCTTTTTATATACGGGTGTGTTTTAGGGGGAAAAAAAATCAATGCATGATGGTGCGATAAGGTATTAGCTAAGGCTAATAGGGCTTTCCAGAAGAAACCTTAATAAATGTTTATTTATTATGGAAGAATTTGCACGAGTCATATCAACCTTGTCATCGCCAATTTACATTTATGGCATTTAGCAGACGCCCTTATCCAGAGCAACTTACAACTTATACAGTCTTGCAATTCAAGCAATGCAACTGCAGACAAAAGAGCTACAGAAGCTTTGAAATACTGGACACTTCTGGTTCAGAAGAAAATGCTTTATAATTTGTAAATAGAGAATCAAAATGTGATAAAATTGTATCAAACGCAATGCTGAAAACGCCTTACAAGTAAATGAAATGTAGTTTTTGTTTGCAATTGATTTTAATCTCATTCTGCATTTGTCTAGGAGTATTTCCAGCCGTTAGTTTATTCATTACCTCTAACCTACACTTTAGATAATGAATATATTTTAGTTTTTACCTCAAATGAAATACCTAATAAACTAAACAACATATCCTAACATTTATTTTACAAAGACCTTTTTTTAAAATAAGTATTAGTCTAGTTCTACTCAAACATTATCTTGAACCCGATTCTATGCACTACATCCATTTTTCTAATTTACATTTATTTCACATATTTGTCATTTTTGCTTTTTGTGTTATTTAGGGGTGTGGCAACACAGTGGTTAGTTCTATCGCCTCACAACTCCAGATATCCCCAGTTGTATTCCTGGATCTGCCTGTGTGGAGTTTATGTTCTCGCCATTTCTGAGTAGGTTTCCTTCAGGTTTGCCTCCCGTATTCTAAAGACGTGTTTGGGATGGAAGGCCAACATGCGTAGTGTTGACCACTAATACATCAAAAAAATATTGCAATGCCATGTTTAATGGTATCTCACATGGACATCCTGGGTATAGTCAAATTCCCAAATGTTCACAGTGAAATTTCCTCTTCAACTGTAGAAGTTGAGTGTGTGGTTTTGCATGGGTTGTAGTAGGAGGCAAGAGTTATGAGAATATAATAATACCGTATAATTCAATACGGTAATTAGCTGGTAGCAAACATGAAGTGCATTTTTCTGTGTGTATTTAATGTGCTCTTTCACCTTTTGTTTGTCTTAAACCTCTTTGTTTTTTTAGAGCCCGCAAGCCGTACCTAAAACCTAGAACTGGAAAGCTGGCTGTTTATTTTTGTTTGGATCGTTTCTTGTGTAAGTGAATAAATCTGCTTATGGGTGCAAATGCAGAGAAAAGGAAATGTAAATATACTGTAAATTCGGCATTGCTGTTGCACTCACCTCAGGTCAGTCGAGTCCTTGCAAGTGTGAGTACATATTGTTATAGTGGTATCAGGATTGTATCCAGATAAGATTAAGACACTTATAAATGTGCATGTAAAAACACGCAAGGCACATCCAATTGCTCAAACCACTTCAGGAAGAGGTCTGAGATGCACTGTAGCTACATACTAATCAAGTGCATCTGTCTCTCTAAGACATTAAACCCTACCAAATACTTTGCAACGCAGCATATACGAGCCATGCTGTCCATCGTTGCATGTAAAGCTGGTAAACAAAGAAATGATTTAATTTTATGTACTATTTGAACAGATAGCACTGTTCAAAAATAAAGCACAAAGTACACAGTAGTGCATGGTATGACTGCAATCGTGGCCAACGCTGTGTTAAGCAGTTCTTCTAAACAAACTTGTCTCCATATAAGGAAATTATGAACATCATAAAATAGCGATCTTGGACAGAGCAACCATCTTCTGCCCAGAGAAACTGGAAACAGCACAGGAAGTGGGTTATAAGTGGATCTGGCAGACTGGATTTGAATCTGATTATTAACTGTAATTCTGCACATTTAGTTAAAATCTTATCTGGATACAGTCCAGATACAAAATACATGAAAAGACAAAGTGTAAATTGGGTCAACAGAGAACCCAATACAAAGACATGGCACAGAATTAGCCAAATACGTCAAAGTTGGAGGAAATGACATATTCAGGCTCTTTTGAGAATATAGCAACAACAGCAGGAAATGCTTTTAAAACACTTAACACTGTCTTACTGATTAACGAAGTCTCGCTAGAGGTTTGTATTCTGCCACAAATTGGATCAGTTAAATGGTATACGATGTGTTAAAACTGTAGATTTGAAGTCGAAGGGACTTCAACATTGCTTCCATGAATTAGAGCTGAAGAAAAGGGGACAGGTCAATTCACTTCACCACTGAGGTGGCTAGAATCCTCCACATGAATCCAACAATATATTGCCACACACAACAACAGTAATTACGTAAAATTTGTCTATTTGCTTTACATCTGTCAGTTGAAAGTGTTGAGCACCACTGTAGGACCACAGATAATTATTTGTGCAGTTTACCATTATCATCATATCACTAACACTGACATAACAAATACATGGCACTGAGAGTTGTAAATGAAGTGTTTATATTTGTCAACATCCAGGACATGGCAAGATGGAATTATGCTCTACATGCTTTCATCAAGAAGTGCTAAAAGCGCGGCCATAGACTGTCCTCTGTTCTCCTTCTAGCTTTTAAAATTTTCTCTACCATCTACTAGACTGCCAAAATGGAGCCGACGCCAGTTAAGTGTAGCTTTCAATACTTTTTGGCAGTCTTTTTAGTTTGGCCTTTTCAGCCAATCGAAATGAAAATTACACAGGGACTTATGTCATTTTAAAATATTTAAGCACCCTATGGTTAAGACAAAATGCCTTCCTAGTCGATAAGTATTGCACTATAATGGTATATACCATTATTTCAAGCTTCATATAGTGCACTAAATAGAGTATAGAGAATTATTTTAGCTTATACACTATTCTGTGTTAGATTATGCAGAGGTGTGAGAGTAGAGCTCACAGGTGTCATATCTCTGCTCAGAGGTGCATTAAGCCCAAGTTGCTCCAGATAATACCATACAATAAGTCTGTGCCACTAGCTAGATCCCGTCTGTGCATCTTTTTAATTCAGTGCCGAATCCTCCAATAAAGCTAAATGTGACATGGGACTGTTGTGAAACTCCTTAACCTTCCACTCACCCCGAATCTCTTTGTTACCTCTATCTCATAGGCCAACCAATTCAAGCACAAATAATTAAAAATCTATAAGATATGTTATATTTGCTGTATACAGTGCATCCGAAAAGTATTCACAGCGCTTCACTTTTTCCACATTTTGTTACGTTACAGCCTTATTCCAAATT
>JAUZSU010017787.1:0-10873 GCA_034780255.1 Parotocinclus maculicauda
AGCCCAGTCTAGTACCCCCACTCTTTTACCACGAAGCCACGCTGTTATAACGCGTGTAGAATGTGGCTTGGCATCGTCTTGCTGAAATAAACAGAGACATCCCTGAAAAGAATGTTGCTTGGTTGGTAGCATATGTTGCTCCAAATCCTGTATGTGTCTTTCAGTATTAATGGTGCCTTCACAGGTGTACAAGTTACCCATGCCATGCGCACAAACACACCCTCATACCATTGGAGATGCTGGTTTTTTAACTTTGAGCTAATAAGAATTTAGACAGTCCTTTTCCTCTTTGGCACAGGGGACACGACGTTCATGATTTTCAAAGACAATTTGAAATTTGGACTCGCCATCAGACCAGGACAATTTTACGTTTTACGTAAGTTCATCTCAGATGATCTCAGACCCAGAGAAGCCGGCGAAGTTTCTGGGTGTTGTTGATATATGGTTTTGCTTTGCATGGTAAAGTTTTAGCTAGCACTTGTAGATGGAGCAACAAACTGTGTTCCCGAGCCCATGCGGTAATATCCTTTACAGAAAGATATAGGTTTTTAATGCAGTGCTGCTTGAGGGATCGAAGGTCACGGGCATTCAATGTTGGTTTTCAGAGTTTACTTGCAGAGATTTTTCTAGATTCTCTAATATCATCATCTTTGGATGATATTATGGACTTTAGAAGACCTAAATTTCTTGCAATTTCACAATGAGAAATGTTGTTCTTAAACTTTTGGACTTTTTGCTCATGCAGTTGTGGTGAACCTCACCCCATCCTTGCTTGTGAATGACTAAGCCTTTCAGGGATGCTCCCATTATACCCAATTATGACTCACTTTGTAGAATGTTCTAAACAGGTGTTTTTTGAGCATTTCCCAACTTCCCCATTCTTTTGTTGCTTCTGCCCCAACTTATTTTGGAACATGTTTCAGGCATCACATTCCAAATAAGTGAATATTTGATAAAAACAATAAAGTATGTCAATTTAAACATTAAATGTATTGTCCTCTTAGTGTATTCAATTGAATATGGGTTGCAAATGATTTGCAAATCATCGTATTTTGTTTTTATTTATGTTCTACAAAACCTCCCAATTTCACTGGAATTGGGGTTGTATTTATTCAGAAGCTGAGAACAGAATACACATGATAAAAGTGCTGCTGGCTTGTGAGTTATGACTTCATAAAACAATATAATACGTAAATGAATTCCAGCTGTGGAGAGAGAGTGCTCAACAAAGAGTGGGAAAACACTTATCACAAGTCAAATTACAATTTGCCAGGCCACAAGGTGTTAAAGTATTGTATGTAACAAACAAGAATGCATTTATGAAAAGAGTAACATGACATGACATCTTACTTAGAAGTAAGCTAGATATCAGAAAACAAAGTAAATTATAAAATATAGCAATCCATGGTGAGCCCAAAATGCTTTAAATACCTGATGCCTCTTACAATGATTTCTGATTTCGAGTTAAATTCAAGTACTAATTACAGGCAAAGTGTGAATGATGTCATTTGAAACACAAGTTTTATAACAACAGTGGAGATTTATGGCGCCAGCAATATGACGGTCAGCTCCCACAGTTAGGGAAGCATGGTTCACTGAGTAAGGTTTATTACAGCTTCTGTGCCAGGCCGCAATTAGAAATGTTCTCAACATGGAAAATATTTTTAAAGCAAATATGAGGTACATGGGGTGGCTTTATTCTTGAATGGATTATGTTTATTTAGTATAAATTCTCAGATAAAAAGTGTTGTTGGAATGCAGTGCCAAATGGAAATAGCACATCTATTTTTGCAGTTCTTGGCACTATAAATCAGGACTGCATTTTGTTATTCTTAAGTCAGTGAGAAGATACAAAATGATTTTCAAAGAAGCATTCCATTATGTTGTAAGTGAAACATTGGAATTAACCCAAGTTTAAACAAAGACAATCTGAGATTCTTGACCTGTTTGGCCTAGAGGCAGGTAGAGTAGCATAAAATAATAATAATAATAATAATAATAATAATAATAATAATAATAAGTTTAATTTATATAGCACCTTTCCCAAACCCAAGGTCGCTTTACAGCAAGTATTAACACACAAAAAAATCAACATAATTTACACAACAAGATACACAGTTCAGGAACAAAAAACATTAAATAGAAGAGGTAAATAGGAAGGTTTTTAGAAGACATTTTAATTCTTCAGTTGTTGATGCGGACCTAATAGATAAAGGAAGAGAGTTCCAAAGGGTGGGAGCAGCAACAGCAAACGATCTCCCACCCATATAGGAAAGCCTAAACCTGGGGACAGAGAGAGTGTTGGAGTCTGTGGAACGTAGTGACCTGGTTGGAGTGTAACGTTGAATCAGATTGCACAGGTATGGTGAAGCTAGAGCGTGGAGGGATTTAAATGTCAGTAGTAGAATCTTGTATTTGATGCGTTTATGGACTGGGAGCCAGTGTAGTTGGGACAGAACAGGTGTGATGTGGTCAAATTTTTTGGTATTTGTAAGTATCCTAGCAGCAGAGTTTTGGATGTATTGTAAGAGTCGAATGGAATTGGAAGGAAGATCATAAAGAAGAGAATTACAGTAATCAAGATGAGAGGAGACAAAAGCATGCACCAGGATTTCTGCAGCAGCAGGAGAGAGGAATGGGCGTACCCGAGCAATGTTCAGAAGATGAAAGAAAGCAGACTTGGAAATAGAAAAGACAGAGTTGGATCAAAAAGAACACCAAGATTACGTACTATAGGAGTTAGGGAAACAGACACACCCGCGATTGGTAATGAGGTGGTGGAGAAAGAGGAAAGCACAGATTTAGTGCCAACAAACAAAAATTCAGTTTTTTTCCGAATCGAGCTTAAGAAAGTTGGCACTTAGCCAGGAATTCAGGCGAAAAATACAATCTGTAAGAGCAGAAAATTGAAATGTAGAAGAGGGTTTAAAGCTGAGATAAAGTTGAGTGTCGTCAGCATAGCAGTGAAACGAGAGGCCGTGTTTCCGTATGATAGAGCCCATAGGAAGCATGTAAAATTATAAACAAAATAGGGCCAAGAACGGAGCCCTGAGGGACACCCCGTTCAGCTGCAACCGTATCAGACGTAGTATTCCCTAGACGATATTATGATAGATAAATGACCAATGGATGTTCTGATTAGTTTTTTTGTATTGTTTGTTAAGATGGGTTCACTTTATGTACTTTTAAACCTTGTGTGAATATCTGATGTTTCAGGTCATATTTATACAAAAGCATCGAACAAACGTCCTAGCTCCATTGTGTGTTCACATGCCATAATGCTTCTCACTAGCAATCATGCCATGGTCATGGAATCTCAATGACTGAAATCTTATTTATTTATTTGTTTTATTATTTACTGTCACTTTCAGACTATTTGCGACAGATAAAAGATTACATAAAAACTAGTAATACATACAAATACTGGCTCTATTTAGCTCAGTCAATTAACCTAACACATGTCTTTGGACTTTGAGGAGAAATTGAAGACAATCACTTAGATCTGAACCCCCACATGACAGATTATAAAAACGAAAGTATAAGTATTAGTAAAGGCGTTTGTAATACACTGCTCAGTAAATGAATATGATATTATTGTGCCAAACTGAAACTAATAACAATGGTATCACAAAACTGTTTTCAAAGTGTGTATACACTGTCTGCTTCTAAAACCTGTGTAAACAGGTCCTCATCAAAGTGTGAAGCTCACAGCTATAAAAATATAAGATGAGCTGTGAATGGGTTGCACTGTCAATGCTTTCAGCAAATAAGTTTTTTTTTTTTTACCAAGGAAGTGTCATCTAACTTTATTCATCACAGAAAGTTTTAATATAAAAGTGAAAATATAGAACCTATATAAACCTCATTTATACCAAAATGTCCAAATGGATACAATTTGTATAAGCTTGTGAAGTAAAACAAATTGACTTGAAAAAGTACCTATGAGAGATAAACATGACAGTGTTTTACTTGTTTTGTAATAAACTTTTCTCTCTCTCGGCAGTTCATACACAGAGCAAGACTGCGGATAATGTGTTTTTTCATTTGTTTTTTTGTGTTTGTATATTTCATTGACTCCCTAAACCCAAACAAATAACTAGGCCAGTGACCAGTGGTCCAGCTTCTCTTCTGCTACGCCTGTGTAAGCTGTTAAAACGGTAGCAATACACTGACCTTACTCTATAGGGTAAAATAAGTTAACTGGTTAATTGTTTATCAATTGTTTCAACAAATATAGCATTTTATTCCCGTTAATAAAAGATTAACACTGAGATAGAGAGTGCGTTTCTATATTTCCAATGTAACGCAAAGGTGACACTGTGACATAAGGGTTAATCAGACTTTAGAGTTTATAGGTTCTTACAGTCAGTGTAGATTTCCTCCCACATTCTATTAGTGTTATTGTGTAAGGTCAGCTGCTGTTTTTAAAGTGTCATAGTGAGTGTGTGCACATGTAACTTGTGTTGGATTGGTGCCCTCTTTATTGTTGGTTCCCACATTGTGCTGGGAGCTGCTATGTCATTTTTCCCCAAAACCCTGAACTGTGTTAAGCAGGTGAAAATATGAATGAATTAACCAATCACCTATTTAAGGCATATAAAGCATAATAAGCCATAACATACAAAGAATGTAACAAAGTATGAATCACAGATTGTCTAAACCTCTGTAATAATCTCAAATACAATGGAATATACAGTCTCTATTTCTACGTTAGGTCAAAAGTAGCAAAAGAGCAGTAGCAAATCCTCAGATCCTTCATTCTTACTGTGAGTTGACACACTTTTTTCATGGTTATTAGCATTTATATTTTGTTATTTGGGTACACAGGCTTTCCCTTCTATGAGGAAACAGAAATAATTGGATATTTGCTCAGTTGTTTCTTGGCCAGCTGTATGCTGATGCTTCATTAGTTCAAGAGAGCTAACCCATGACCAAACAAAATGAGTTTACTGAAAATGTGGTAGATCTTTACGAGGTTGAAAAAACAAAACATATGAAATAAATATGCAAAGTAAAGGTGTCTCAAAATTAGCTGTTTAATACCCTCTTAAAAAGCAAACTGGCTTGCTCCTTTTAAAAATGGTTTTCTTTGACGTAAGCATAGCGGCAGAAAAGTTATGTGCCCATTTTTGCAGTCAGTTTTGCAATATGTTAATAACAGTGTTAAGTATAGCAGTGTGTCTTTTAATCAAAGTAGTGATGTGAATACGATAGGGACAACATTTTTGTTTAAAAAAACCCCCAACAACATTTTAAAAGGCTTTCGGTGCCTAAGTGACCCAGATTTTTTTTGACAGAGAGGTTGTGAGGTTGGTAGGAGCATTTCACTGTAGCAGCTTACTATTTTAGTACCTTTATGAGTAGTCTCACGCCGTGCAGTTCACGCCAGATCAGGACATGGTGATTGTCAGGCTGCAAACTGAACTGTGACTCATCAGAGAAGAGGACAATTGATCACTCATCACGGATCCAATGATGATGTTCAATGACAATGGAATATTTAAAAATTAATGTGATGTGATTAAAAAGAAGCATTTTATCTTTTTTGTTAAACAAGAACATCAGAAAAGCAAATGACAAGTCAAAGGAAATTGTTCTATAATGCAAATAAGATAAAAGCATATTTTATTTAAGTAGTGAAAATGCACTTTATAAAAGGCTGAAAGTGCTGGAGTATCTGAATGTTTCATCCATTCATTATCTTCCGAGGTTTGGGTTGCAGGGGCAGCAAAATAAGCAGAGAGGTCCAGACCTCCCTTCCCCCAGCCACCTCCACCAGCTCTACTAGGGAGATTCTGAGGCGTTCCCAGACCAGCTGGGTGATGTAATCCCTCCAGAGTGTCCTGGATCTTCCCCTGGGTCTTCTCCCAGTTGGACTTGCCTGAAACACCTCCCTGGGGAGGGGCTCAGGAGGCATTCATACCAGATACCTGAACCACCTTAACTGGCTACTCTTAATGCGGAGGAGTAGCGGCTCTCTTCCGGATGACCAAGCTTCATACCCTATCTCTTAGGGAGAGTCCAGACACCCTGCAGAGAAAACCCATTTGTATTCGTAGTCTTGTTATGTCGCCCATTACCCAAAGCTTATGCCCACAGGTGAGGGTAAGAACATGGATCAACCAGTAAATCGAGAGCCTTGCCTTGTGGCTTAGCTCTTTCTTTACCACAACAGAGCAGTATAGAGTCCACATCACTGCTGACCCTGCTGTCGATCTACCGCTCCATCTTGCCATCCTCCGTGAACAAGACCCCGAGATGCTTAAACTCCTCTATTTGAGGCAAGAGCTCGTCTTTGACCCAGAGAGAACTCTCCACCCTTTTCTGACTGAAAACCATGGCTTTAAGTTTGAAGATTCTGATTCTCATCCCGGCCACTCCACACTTGGCTGCAAATCGATCCAGAAACAGCTGAAGTTCACGGCTTTATGATGCTAAGAGGACCATATTATCTGCAAATAGCTGTGACGTGATCCTGAAGTCACCAAATAGGACACCCTCCATCCCCTGGATGTGCCTAGAAATTCTGTCCATATGGATTATGAACTGAAGCGGTGACAAAGGACAGCCCTGATGGAGTCCAACTCTCACTGGAAACAACTTTGACTTACTGCCAGATATGTGTACCAAGCTCCTACTCTGCTTGTCCAGTGACTGAATGGTCCGTAGTAGGGAGCCATGTACTCTATACTCACAAAGCACTTCCCACTAAAAAACACAGTCGAATGCCTTCTCCAAATCCATAAAGCACAGGTGGACTGGTTGGGAAAACTCACAGGAACCTCCAGGATCCTACAGAGAGTAAAGAGCTGGCCCAGTGTTCCACGACCAGGACAAAACAGGCACTGTCCTTTGAGGACCCCACCCCTGAAATCATGCCACCAAGGAGCTTTCTTACTACCATAGCAACTTCAGCCTCAGTGATAGACAAGCCTCCTCCCGGGCTCTCTGACTCTGCATGTTGGTGGAATTGAGAAGGTCCTAGAAGTATTCCTTCCACCGCCCAATGATGTCACCACTGGAAGTCAACATTGCACCACCTCCACTATATACCGTGCTAGTGGCACGCTGATTTCCCCTCCTGAGTCGCCTGACGGTTTGCCAGATTTTTTTTGGAGCTGACAGAAAGTCACTTTCTACGGCTACACTGAACTCCACTTACACCCAGAAAGCTGCAGATCACTTGGCCTGTTGGTACCTGTCAGCTGCTTCTGGAGTCCCACTGACCAACCATGCCTGATAGGACTCCTTCTTCAGCTTGACGGCATATCTCACCTGGGGTGACCCCCACTGGGTTAGAGGATTACCGCCACGACAAGTACTACCTAGCGACTACAGATCCAATAAGCAATAGAGGAGCAATAATACCTGTTCCAAAATTTTTCCACTGGAAAAACCACAACGTACAAGCGTCAAGCTGAGGGACTATAAGAAAACCCACACCTGCCAGACGCTTCTCACTATGGGAAACTCCAGAAAAGAACAGAGCTCAGCCTTTCTCAATGAGACTGGATCCAGAGCCAAAGCTGTGTGCTGAGGTGAGCCCGACTATATATAGCCGGTATATCTCAACCTGCCCGATCCAAATTGCACCGAACCACTATTACAGCAAAGTTAACTTCACGAGACTGGAACATTATGAAGAAGACTAGGGCAGGGTCGTACATTTGCCAAAGCAGCAATAGCTGACTGCAACTTGACTTTATTAGTTAGACGGAGCAGGCACAGTAATGCAACAGAGTTGCGGAGACAGTTTCTTTCTGCCACTGGATGACGAATATACACAGAGACCATACAAAACCGGCTCCATCATGTTTGACTGCATGCCCGGCAACCAATGGTATGCATTCCATTATCTGTTGAAAACTGTAGAACTCATAGAAGGTGGGCTGATAAGCATCTTCAATGGATGGTCTTCTTCTTCTCTAATAAGCCATGAATCAGTTTACAGCCTGACAATCATCATGTCCTGATCTGGAATGAATGAGGAACATGGGAGAATCCACATTTCATGTGAGAAAGGGAACCCTGTGGCGATGGAATCATGGTTTGGGCTACCATCAGCATTGGTGGTCTGCTGTACATTATTGTGGCACCCTATGCTGGAGCAGTTGGAAAAAATGTTATTTTCATGGACAATAATGCAAGACCCCACCGTGCACATCTCATCAACAACATGCTTTAGTTGGTAGGAATCGAACACATAGCCTATCCTTCACATTTTCCAGACCTGAATCCCATTGAACACTTGTACTGAGAAGAAGTCTGGCAAACCGTCCAATACCCCACACAACACTTCTTGAGCTAAAAGTTGCCCTGAAGCAAGAGTGGCGGAGGCACGATAATTTTGTTTGCATCTCATTGGCGTAATTGAACAACTTTCTTTGACTTTTCATTTGCTTTTATACTGGTCTTTGTTTAATTAAATAATGCAAAATCAAATGCTTCTTTTTTAAATCGAATCATATTTATTTTGAAATATCCTCTAATTTGTGTGAGCAATGTATATAGAAATATTCATGTTTGCATTTGGAAATGACATGAAATAAACCTGCTATTTAACACTTTACTACTTAAATGCACAATGAAAACATCAGCAAAGGGTGCCAGTATCCAATGTCTTATTAATTATCAGTATGCAATGTAGGCACAGACAATGTGCCAGTACTCTGACCTGGCTATTTAGAGCTTAGGAGTATAACAGTTTGACATTTATGTATCATTAGAAGGCTTGGATTGTGAGAGCCAGAGCAGCAATTATGATTTCTGCTGGAAATTCAAATTCCTGTGGAGAGTGAGATAGCTATGGCAATTAGTGAGGTTTTGGTAGCTAAACATTTAGTATTTTTGAACAGGTCAATGCTACATGGTATCAGTAATAGCTATGTACCAAGTTGTTCACTATGTTCATTAGATGCAGGTGGGCTTTTGCAATTACAGACATTTGGAGTGGATCCTAAACTGACTGACTAGTCTCAGCAAATGAAAAACTTGGGTGGCCTAGATTTATAAAAGTAGTTTGACACAGTCAGTGAGCTTGAGAGAACTGACTGAATATTTATTCTCCTTTTGAATCATAGTTTGAATCAGTTAATCTTTCAGCCAACATTTCCAAGTTTAACAGTTCAAGTTTTCTGATAGTTCAGTATATGAAATAGTTGTTAAATATGACTGGATCCAGAAAAGTCAATGAAAAGGCTGGGGGTTGATACCAAGCAAATATCTCTTCAAGAGCAAACTGCTCTATGGTTGTAGAAAATCCAGCACTATTCTACTATTCAAATCAGCACCAAAACAGAATACTGGCTAAACTAATAATTAGAGAGATGGCTTCCAATTACTGCCCTTTATCTTGGGGGATTTGATTTAATTTAACTTGAACAGAATTGCACTTTGGATAGGACGCTAGTCCATCACAAGGTTCAGCAGGGATGACCCCAACCTCAATTGACCCCTTCTTTTTCATACACACATCCAATCTGGTTTGTGTGACACCCCAACTTGCAGGAAGGCAATTTCAGGTTTTAAACCTGGTGGTGGACTAGGTAATTGTGTTGAACTGTGCAACCCGAGTGCCATACATATGAATTGCTTTCTATATACATTATATATAATATGTACAGTTAAAATAACAAGCTTTACAGTTTGTTGCACATAAAATGGGCAATTTGTAGTATGACTCACAACATGATGTTTGCTATGACGTACACAATATTAAGGCAAGCTACAGCAGTAGAATATTAGTCCTGGAACTATTATTATTATTATATTATATATTATATTATTATATGTATTACAAATGCCCACTTTATTTTTGTTCAGTGTTCATTCAGAGAGCTGTCAACAACAACTAATTGTCATGCTAGAAAGAGATACTTGCTAAAACCTTTAATCTTTCTTGGAATGGTTTGTACTGGGATGGGTTTTAGTGTTAATCAGTGCTTTGTAAGTGCAAATGTTGTGATTGTCTGCATTTTGCTTTATTTTGTTGCATTTTTGCTTTTGCCCACAGAACAGGGTCCCTGAACTAATTTAATACATTAACATAAACAAATTTGACTAATTAAAAAGACTGTTGTACTCTAACTAACTAGGATATGTGGATGAGATAATGAAGATAATGAATGAATGAATGCTCAGAGGAAGAGCAGCAACCATACTTAATTTTAGTCCTTGGTAAACAACTTGTCCTTTTGAGGGTTGATCAATGCCTAGATATTTAGATGCTCTTGGGTAACATTGCCTGAATTTTCACATTTCTAATAATCTTCCTCAAAGTTCCTCTGAAACTACTTTTAATTGGGACAATAGGTTAACATAAACAGATCAGGAGGGTGGCATGGTGGTGCAGTGGTTTGTTCTATCATATCAAAGTTACAGCGACCAGGGGCTAAGTCCTGTTTCCTATGTAGGTCATTTGCTAACTATACAGTGTCCTACAGTGAGTAGGTTTTCTACCTCGTGTGCTGTGCTGTTGTTTAGGCCCTGCCCCCTTTTGACCTTGATTGACATTAAGAGAGTAAGGATAGTGAGTGAATGAGTGAGTTCAGACATGGTCCCATGTACTATATAGCATTCTTTGAGTAGTTCTTTTGACCTCCACAAAGGGAAAATGGATAACTTCTTCATGCATACAAGCAAGTAGGGTAGCATTACCTGGGGAAAAGCTGAAGAATGTTTGATACATGTGCTCATCATTGGACATTTGGATACCTAAAATCTAAAATAACTTAAAGGACTATGGGAATGGGAACAACAGGCCCAGACTACAGCATTACTTAAAAAGACTAACAATGACCATTTACAGTGCATCCGGAAAGTATTCACAGCGCTTCACTTTTTCCACATTTTGTTACGTTACAGCCTTATTCCA
>JAUZSU010017798.1:0-10872 GCA_034780255.1 Parotocinclus maculicauda
ACACCAGATACTGAAAGCAAAGGTTCACATACTTTTGCCACTCACAAATATGCAATATTGGATCATTTTCCTCAATAAATAAATGGCCAAGTATGATATGTTGGTTTAATTGGGTTCCCTTTTATCTACTTTTAGGACTTTTAGGAAAATCTGATATAGAAATATAGAAAATTCTAAAGGGTTGTTAAACATTTGAGCACCACTGTATATCACACCATTAAGCAAAAAGTTAAGTAGTTTTAATAATATCCATGTAGCAAATACAGAATATTGAACTAAAATATAAAGACATAGAACCTGGAACATGCTGTCGTATATGCCTACCCAGAGCATCCCAAACATGCTCAATTGACGATATGTCTAGTGATTATGCTGGCAATGCAAGAACTGTGATGTTTTCAGCTTCCAGGAATTGTGTACAGATCCTTGCATCATGGGGCCATGGATCATCATGCTGTACCATGAGGTGATGGTCATGGATGAATGACACAACAATGGGTCTCAGAATCTTGTCACGGTATCTCTGTACATTCAAACTTCTATCAATCAAATGCATCTGTGTTTGTTGTCCATAAACTAAGCCTGCCCATACCATACCCATACCATGGGACACGTTGACATCACCAAACCGATCAGTCACACATTGCCGTATATGGAGTCTGCCATCTGCCCTGTACAGTGAATACCAGAATTCAGACAGGAGAACATGCCACACCTGTAAGGTGGATGGAAATGTATACATTAAATATTCTTAGATCATCGAGTTCAGCTCATTAAAAATAGGAGTAAAAACAAGTGTTGCAGAGGTCTCAACTAAAAAACACAATGAACATTGCTTGTTAAGATTATTTGTTATCATTCTTACTGTCTTCTGTTTCAGTAACTTCAAATCACAAGATGACTTCTCTTGAAAAAGGTTCACTCTTATACATTAAACTGCTCATTAGAAGACAAATCTACTGAGGTAAAATGCATTAAGCTCACACAGGAGAAGCAACGGAGGAAAGACAGGTCAGTGCATTTACAGTGGAAGAGGGATCAGCTCATTGTCAATCAACCCATTCTGGTTGATTCATATTATTAACAAAATTCCAATTTACCTATATTATTGATGTGTGGTTCATAATAGCCTATATATTTTTCTTTACCACATTTATAGTTTATAGTAATAGGGGGTTCTGAAAGATCTTTGCAAACAACCTCAAAATTCCTCATATTCTATTCACAAAATGTCAGCATATGGGCCCTAGATGGACTTGCCTTAGGCTTTAGAAAAGTCATTGGATTCACCATCCCCCCGGCAGCCAAGACAAGCTTTCTTCACTCGAAAAAACATCCCATAATGATTACTCAATCTCCAAGCAGCCATGTTGTCATTGGATTCCTGTGGCTTGAGCATCATAATGTCCTACATAACACTACATTGAACGTAATATGACCAAAACATGCCACAGTCAATATGCCTGTCAATCCCACTCCATGCCACCTATATCAAAAAGCTGAGAAATGGACTCAAGCTTCCTATATCTGTATTTACCCAGTTTTGGTGTATGCCCTGATAATCAGTTAAAACCTAGTTAAAAATGAATCTTAAAGAAGCTAAGGCAGTTTGGGAGTAGGCTAACTGTAACCAAAACATTAACGACTGTAATGTATTCTACCACCAAATAATTACAAGAAATTTCAGTTGTACAACAGCCTCTTCAATGCAATGTTAAAAGGAAATGCCATAGAAAACCTGGTATACTTGGTAGGGAATAGTGATCTATTGGCATAAAATGCCCAAACTCAAGGGACAATTGGCATTTTTCAATTTATAATCATTGATTTGAGTCCACAGCAGACACCCTTTCTTGCCTTGTTTTTTTTTCCTTGGTTGAACCTAAGTAGTTCAAGTATTAAGTTTAAACTACAAGTTGTCATTATTGACCAACTAATAATTAATATTCTACTAGGAAAATGCCAACAACAAAGACTCCCAATGTCAGATTTAATTAGGTTTTAATTTAGATGTTTTATTGAAGGAAATGGTGTCTGATAGAGCAATTGTGTTCACTTTACATGTTTGAAAAGACCTTCAACATTTCAGGCATGCACCCCTATATCGACAGCCACCATGCCTATATTAAAAGTCTGTGTTCTGTGTTAATTATTGTCACTGGAAATAACTGGGTGTAAAATAATCAGTAAAATCAATCAATAAACATACTGACCATGTCTGGAGAAGCTGAGGCTAGACTGTGGGACTGTCACTCCAACAGCGATACCTAATAGCCCTGCATTGGCCTGGCATCCCATCCAAAGTATTCTCGTACCTGTGTCCTGTGCGTTGGAAATGCCCTGGACCCTCTGTGGCTCTGAGCGAAACTAAGAAAAAAAGAATATGAAAAAAGAAACAGTTCATTTATTTGTCTTTTTCTTTACAGGCTATTAATAATCCTAGTCCCAAATCTACCCGTCTATAGGCAACAATGGTCCCTTACTGCCTCTGAGACCACCATCATTGTGTATCCCCCCTCTGTGACTTCTTGTGATTGCTGTGAGAGTCCAGAGTAGCCTGCTGGATTAATAAGTATGGGAAGGAAATGTGTGGATGCCATGATCTCCCCATACGGAGCAACAGTTACTCCTTTGTCTCAGCACAGCATTATCATTGTACTGGCCAGAGCAACAGAGGGTCCTGTGGATACCCTCCCGGGATGGTCAGACTATGGTCGGAGCCACTGGGCCTCCAGGATTTGCCCTGTGTCCTCTAAGATGTCACCCTGGTGAATTAGCCACCACTGCTAATGCATTGTTCTCTCAACATGGTGTGACCAAGAGTCTGTCAGTAATGTGGGCACCTTGATGGATAGGCAGGCCTGGGTAAGCCTGTCGCAGGGGTTAACTCAATGCATATGTCGGCAACTCACACAATGGGACCCACTGGGAAGCAGTGCTGGCGGGAGGTCTGATCCAAGCCAATAAGGAGGTAATTAAGAAACAGAACTGATTCACTGTTTCAGTTTTATTTTTTTTCCATTCACTGTTCACACAAACATTTAGATATTGTGTAAATTCATTTTAAATATATGATAATATTATTTGGTCCATTTTACTTATTTGCATACTTGCATGTCTTAAGCCTTCATCACAAGCACACTCATAAAGAGACATGGCACATGCAATGGCATGGCAAAATATTCAGAGAGCAAAACCCACTAACAAACAATCAAGTAACAGCTTATACTGTTGTCAGTAATAGAAAGACTGAAGACAAAATTGTGAACAAACAAATGAGAGCTTATCTCTCTTTTACGTCCAAGTGCAGAGGTGTAGTCTTAATTCATCGGGCAGATTCTTCTTTTTATTGTTTTCTTCAAATTAATACATTTATAATAATAAATATACATTTTGTTGAACACAAAAATAAAAAAATACTGTTGAATAAGTAAAACATGTTAAAATAATACAGGTTTTTCTGCCCTGACTTTTTCTCAGCTAGCTAGGCCCACAGAACTCATCACAACTTCCACATCACTATCCCCTGTGGACATTATTGTGTTGGAAGACACAGATAATGCTTTGTGGGTTTGTCTAGAGAGTCCCTAACCCATAACATAAGGGTTCCTAATGCCTTGCTGCTTAGTGTCCTGCAGACTATTGACTATGGCTTTGGTCACATCTTCATCTAACAGAACTGGTTTGGGTTTGATTTTATATACTCTGTAAGACTTCAATTCTGGGATTGTCCTAAATGTATGGTTTATCTTTTGACACCCATACAGATAAACTAACGATTCACCACTCATAGTACAAGTAATTTATTTTCCAAATATATGAAAGCCATGCTGTTTAGAAAAAATGATGACATACACATAAAGACATCTTGCTAGTGAAATTGTTTAATTGAATGTATGTGTGTATGCATAACAACTTGTGTAAAATGTTGAACCTATAGACTCTACAAAATTTTCATATTAGTATGGAAAATGCTGAAAATGCAGCGTTTCTTACATTTACTTAGACTTATTTCATTACAGGCAGTAGAAATCCAGAATAGATCACATTTTGTCTGATGAACTTTATTTTATTTCTTAATATACATCCATTTCTAAATTTCAAGCAACACACTCATAAAAGAGGCCATTTATAGCAAGTAATGAGGTAAAACTAAATACTGATGTGACTTTATAATACTGAGTCTTTAAAGAGCAAAAATGGTCAGATCATCTCCACTCTGTCAACAAGAATATTATCAACATGTTTAAAAACAATGTTCCTTAAATATATATCAAAGGGGATTTACATATTTCTAACACAATATACTTACTGCATTTATTTATTTGTTTTGTCATTTTTAATAGTGTCCCAGTGTTTCTGATTTGAAGTTGCAGTGGTGTTTGGTGTGGCCATCCGAACAATTGAAGACAGAGAAATGTAAGCATTCATATGTGCTCTTTGGAATACTGAAATCAGGCTGGATTAACATGATTCATCACATTTTCTACAAACATGTTGTGTCCATACCAGCTTTAGTGCATGCTGGCATTACACCAAACAAGGGAACCTACCAAACACTAATCAAATCTAAATCTAAAAAATGTGTATTTGTGGTTAATTCTTAATATTCTTTTCACCGTTCTCAAAGCCCATTCTTTCCTTGTACAATGTTCAGTTTTCTTAAAACAGGTTTCCAATAAAAAACATTGTCCTAGAGGTATTGATATAACCTTAAGGTTGCCACTTAAAATCCAGAAATAATTGTTATATTTGATTTTTTGGAGAATGGTTCTCAGGGTTTCATAAGTTTATTGTATATTTACTAAGTGAGCAATACTAATGGAAGCTAGTTTATTGCCAAATGTTGCTATTTATTGCTATTGTGAAACAACACACTTTAGACTTTGCTTTCTTTTAAACTGTCAAAAAAAAGCCTCCATTCATCAGCTACATAACTATCACATCAATAAGTCATTTGACAAATGTCCTGCACACTTTGTTCTTTCCAAAGCCTTGTCCTGGTCACCCAGATTATCCTCAAAATATGCGTGATAAGCTTTTTGTACAAAGTCAGATATATTTGTTCTTTGTGTGTGTGTGTGTGTGTGTGTGTGTGTGTGTTGTAAAACAACCACAAATGTAACAGAATATATATTAGAATCATTTCAGCACTGTCCACACAACTATTCAAGTGTTGTATAATATATGCAACAAAAACAGATTTAACATTTGAGCTAAATTTGCTGCAACTTCTAAGACTTTCAAACAACTGAATTCTGCTGTCAGTTTTCACACTGTTATAGCCATATATAGCCATAAAATGCTGATGTCAGCAATTTCAGACTGTTTAATAAGCAGTCTTCCTAGTTATATCAATTTCATATTTAGCATTTTTTTTTGTGTATTAACTTTGTGCTTCTGCATATTAATTATCATTTTGTGTATTTAGCATATCTGAATAATAATGTTATGTTATTGTTATAAGAGTGCATTGTGCATTGTTCATGAATTTGGCTGAGAGTTTTCAGAAATGTCGATTTACACATAAGATACTCTTTTGCTTGTCTTTTTTGCAGAGGTTTCATGGATGAGGCCCATTGTGTGTACACAAATGAACATTATTCAGTAAAATGCGAGACGTCTGATGGCTTGCACTAGAACTATGTGTATTGTTTGCACATCAAAAAGAAAGTCACAACTTTTATGGTTTTGTTTCCAAATGATTTTGCAAACAATACTGAGTTTCCTGAGCACTCAGAAAATGAGCACACATAACATGGAGTTCAGCAATGATGCAATGTGAAGGCAGTGGAAGACTGGACTGAAGGTTAATGATCCTCTCTACTATGAATGGACCAAAGCACCAAGGGGTCAGCTTCCTAGAACTGGTCTGCAGGTGAGTTTTCTGGGAGGATAACTGTCTAAGGGATTACTGGGAATTAGGTCTCTGGTGGTGAATGGCCAAGCATTGCATGAAGCCTGGAACTTTGATGAAGCTGATCTGGCAGTCCTGCATATCTTGCAGCAGACATAACAAGGGACCCCAGATCTCTGTGGCTCACTATCCCAAACAAGAAGGCAGAGCCAGAGGCAGAGGGAGCACAAGCACAAGCAGGAATGGAGGGCTGGTGGGCAAGCTAGGCTACAGAAGTGATCACACAGACCACAACTGCCCAGCCTTTCCCTCGCCAATGTAAGATCCCATGACAATAAATTGGACGAATTAACCCTTTAGGTGACTTCGAATAACTTCACCAAATACTACTGTGTCCTATTCCTCACCAAAACATGGCTACACTCATCCATCACAGACTCGGCTATCAAGATAGCAGGCTTTTCAATATGGCACCTTGATAGGACCAGTGACTCAGGTAAGAGCAAGGCGGAAGGTTATTTACTTCAAAGCTGCGGAGGGTTGAAGCTGTGCTGGCAGAAGAACTAAATTTAACAAATTTTCACTAAACTCTTGAACCTCTCCCTTATACAGTCTGCCTTGCCATCATGTCTGAAGACCTCCAGCATAGTTCCTCCACTCAGAAAATCTCCCAAGAAACCGGTCTGCTGCACTTTAACCACTGGTGATGAAGAACTGTTTTTAAAAACTGGTTAGAAGTCACATCATGACATTATTAACCCACACTTCTGAACCATACCACTTTGCTTACATGGCAGGTCAACAGGGGACGCCATGACCGCTGCCCTTCACACAGCACTGACCTGGAGCAACTATGGGGAACTATGCCTGCCTTCTCTTTGTGTATTATAGTTCAAAATTTAAAACTTTGTAATCTTCCTCACAGTCTCGTATCTACCTCTGTAATCTACCTCATTCCACATGTATTTGGATTAAGGAATTTCTGTCAGATTGCTTGAAAAGGGTCAGGATTGGCCACCACGTCTCCAAAGCACTCAAACTCAACACTGGATCCCTTCAAAATTGCATGCTGAGCCCTTTGCTCTTCACCCACTACACCTATGACTGCACCCCTATCCACAGCAGCAACACCATCACTCTGATAACACCACGGTGGTAGGCTTATATCACTGGATATCCGCTTACTGGGATAAGGTTGCAACCAAGGACCGGATCATAGACTTTAGGAAAAGCAAAACGAATGTTCAGCACATTCTTATTTGTGGGATTGTGTGGAAAGGATCAGGATCAGTTTCCTAGAAGTCCACATAGAGGATCAATTGACCTGGGACACCACACTGTTGGTAAAAAAGGAACAGCAAAGACAAAACTTCCTGAAAAATAACATCAGGAGAACTAACTCTGGAGAAAGAACATCAACCAGATAATGCTTGTGTCTTTTTACTTCTCCACCCTGGAGAGCATTATCACATATGGTCTGTGCGTTGTTTGCTAGCTGCATGGTCGCAAGCAGGAAAGAGCCACAGATGGTCAACGAAATAGCAGAAAAGATCATTGTAGTACTTTACATACATTGGAGAATGGCTCGTACTGCCTCAGGAGAGGCAGCATCATCCTGAAGGACTCATTCCACACTGGCCATTCTCTGTTTGAACCACTGACGTCAGGCAGATGGATCAAGGCCATTAAAGCAATGACAAATAGACTGGGAACTAGTTTCTAGCCAACCACTGTCAGAGCTTTGAATGCATTGAAAATACTGAAATACAATATCTGTTATATGCAATCTCCACTGTTGTACCTGTTACAATGACAATCAAGAATCTGAATCAGAGGCAAATGAGCTATCGGACTGATGGGACCACCAGCTCATGCTCCTGCTCTGGGAACATTGGTGGCTTGAAGTGATATAGGCGAGTGGCTAAGCAGGTCAGGCAGTTGTGGGTGTACTAGGTGAGGTAGGAGCTTCAGTGAGCAGTGTTGTTGGTGATGACACAGTGTAGAACCGCCTCCAGCTCCTGGTTGATTGTTTTGGTCTTTTGTTTGAATCTAGAATAAAGTCTGACTAATGCTCCCAGTGCCTAGTAAGAGGCACACCAGAGAAGTGGTGAGCTTCTTGTGTTAATCATCCTCTAATCCCTCACCAGTGCTTATACAATGCTTCCTACAGGATGCTGGTGGCTGGACATTTTTGGTTGGTGGATGATTTTCAGTCCAGCAGTGACTCTTAGGTCTCCTGTCTGTTTCACTCATACCAGCACAACACACACTAACACACCACCACCCAATCAGTGTCATTGCAGTACTGAGAAAGTAAAATACTGTAGTTCCAGATTGATATATAATCTTTATTTCAGAGCTGATATGCAAAAGTCAACTTAAAACTTATAACGTTTCAGGAATGTTTGCTTAACTTCTACTGCTAAAATAACCCTGAACTGCTAAATTATACTAAATCAAGTCACCCTCTGTGTATCTTTACTTTTGGGCAACCATCCCCTTTTCCCTATGGCCTTGATAATCTTCCATAGTTGTTTTAAAACTCTCTAACACCTCTTATACAACCACAAACCAGAAAAAGTTAGGATAGCATGAAAAGTGCATATAAAAACAAACCAAGTGTCTCACATTTCATTTAACTTTCATTTAATTGCAGAAAGCATGAACTTGAAATGTTTTGTCTGGTCAGTTTATTTTATTTGTTAATAAATATCAATTCATGCATTTTAGGCCTGCAACACATTCCAGAGTTGGGCAGTTTATAGTGAGTTATGATTTTAAAAATGAACTAATTATGTGATTTCAAACAGGTGATCTCAACAGGTGATTGCAATCATGATTTGGTACAAAAGCAGTATCCAGGAAAGGCTGAGTCTTGGATGAGCAAAGATGGACAGAGTGTCTCTTGTTTGTCAACAAATGTGGAGAAATGTATTGACATGTTCCTCAAAGAATCATTGGAAGAGATTTTTATTTCTCTCTGCAGTGTATAATATCATTAAAAATTCAAGTAATCAGTAGGAATTTCAGTGCGTAAAGGCCAAGGGTACATTTAATTAGTATTCTAGGTCTTCATTGGAAAAAATTGATTCTCCAGAACAAAGACGAAAAGGACCATCCAAACTGTTATCAACAACAAGTCCAAAATTCACTTCTGTGATGGCAGTGTAAATGCAGAAAAGTACATTGAGATCTTATAGCAACATATGCTGTCTTTACTAGGGATGGCCATGCATTTTTCAACAAGACAATGCAAAACAACATGCTGCACACACTACAAAGGCATGCAACTGCAGAAGAAGATGGTACAGGTACTGGACTGGCCTGCATACAAAAATGTGTGCAGATTTTGATTCAAGAATTTGAAACTAAAATGCAACATGACCTTGTACTGTTGCACACAAGAAACACTAAATCACTTAGTATCCTTTGTGCCAAAATGCATTGTATGTATTTTATTTTGTGGTGAAAAGGAATGGCAACATTACAAAGTGGTAGACGCTTTGCCATTGCAATTTTTTGGTGTTGCGTGCTGGAATTGATGTTTATTAACAAGTGATATTTGCCACCTACCTTGAAGAAAAGGTAATAAAGATGTGCCAGTCCTTAGCACCTGCTACTATCCTCAATACACATGCAAAACTTCTCAACACTCCTCGTTTCTCCTCGTTCATCAGATGATATACTTTACCTTTCTTATCCAGCAACATATAACACAAAGAAAAATCTTATTCCCTTCATCATCAACAACTTCTCCTGATGCCTGATCATGTTTCTTCTGCCTATGCAAGAGTTATTAATATTTTAATAAACCTACACTTGATGTCTCAAGACATCAACAACAACCGACCGGTATCACTTCTCTCTTTCCTCTCAAAAATATGTGAACGTGCTGGATATGTTCTCAACCTTTCTCATATGGAGTAACCTTCAGGGTCACAACCAGTCTGGTTACAAGGCAGCTCACTCCACAGAAAGAGCCCTGTTGGCTATTTCTGAGAAACTTCAGGTTGCCAGAGCATCCAGACTTTCATTGGTTTTTCTCTTTCTATACCTTTCAGCTGCCTTTGACACTGTCAACCACAACGTTCTCCTTTCTGTCCTCTATAGTCTTGAAATCACAGGCTTAGTCTGGCAGTGGTTTGCTTCCTTCCTGAACGACCATTCTTATCAGATATCATGGAGAGGAACCATGTGCTCTTACAACTAGAGTTCCACAAGGCTCAATTCTGGGACCTCTTCTTTTCTCTCTCTACATTTTTCTTGGTGAAATCATAACCTCAGTACCTACTTAGTACTTTTAACAGATGAGGCTCTTATTGTAGGGGATTTTAACATTCACTTTGAAAATGAGCAGGATCCACTTAAAATTGCTTTTGAGTAAATTTTAGAAGCCATGAGTATGTGTATGGGAATGTGATGGGACCGACCCACCGCTGTAATCATACTTTAGATCTAATATTAATGTTTGGTATCGATATAGATAACCTAGATGTTTTGGCACAAAATTAGCTAATTTCTGATCACTTTCCTTTATTTTTTTTTATTCTATGTATCAAATAATATTCATCTACTCTCTTGTTATCGCACCAAGCGCACTATTACTTCAGATACTCCAGCTGCATTTATTAATAACCTTCCAGACCTAACTTTTAATACACTTACAGAGCCTGATCATTTTGAGGTTTCGACCACCCAATTAGAATGTGTATTTCGCTCAACCCTGGATATGGTTGCTCCTGCTAGAGTCAAATATATTCAAGAAAAAAAGCTAGCACCTTGGTACAATGACCATACCCGTACTTTAAAGCAAAAAGCTCGTAGTTTAGAACGCAAGTGGCGATGTAGTAAACTGGAGGTATTTAAGATGGCATGGAGGGATAGCATGGCAGAGTATAAACAGGCCCTTACCAAAGCTAAATCTGTGTATTTATCCTCAATCATAGAGAAAAATAAGAATAATCCTAGATTTTTATTTAATACAGTCTCCAGATTAACTAAAAACATCACAGAAA
>JAUZSU010017809.1:0-10872 GCA_034780255.1 Parotocinclus maculicauda
GTTCCGGTCCCTCTGGGTTTTTAGGTGGTTCAGTCGAACTTTGAGTAACCGTCCAGCAGATCTGTTAGGGGGCGCCGACGTCCGTCCTGAGTCAGAACGTCTAACAGTAGCGCCGTTCTCACATTAACGACGTATCTCAGAGCTCAGGAATGCGCTCGCACTCGTCTCCACACACACACACACACACACACACACACACACACACACACACACAAAGCTGGCACCGATGAGGTCAGTTACGGGACCCGTTACGGGAAACCGACTGACTCAGGAAACATCTCGGCGTGCGTCACACTCCCACGCCAACGGCGACCTCACGACTACGCAAAGGTCACCCGTAACCCACAACCCTCATCTACTGACTCACACTTCCTCCTGACCACACACACACACACACACACACACACACACACAGCGTGAGACGATGATCTCACAACACACCTACGCTGCTTAGATCCCTCGTTAGCGCCACAATAACCGAATTCGTACGGGACGTCCCGATTACGGACGATAAAACTTACGATTCGCCGCTTAGCGTTCTACCTGAACATTTGTTCCACTCTCAGGTTGCATTTGCACTTTTCCGCCACAAGATGTCGCCACTATCTAGCTACCGTTAGCTATCTGTGTGAACGTAAGTACTTCTTAAATGCTTCTATTTTAAATGTTTTCACTTCTTTTATGCGTTGTTCCGTTTGGAACGTTGTTTTATTTTTTTTATTTGACTTAAGTAGAGCCTTTCGTAAAACATTGCTTGAAAACGTTCTCCGTAAAGAAAGAAAGAGAAATGCATGACTTACGTAGATATAAAGAGGCGTGGCCTCTGTGTAAACGTGTGGCTTCTTACCGACCAAAGAGACCGTGCTAGTCAACGTAACGAAGGCGTGGCCTATGTGCCTGGCAGTCCACACAGATGGGGGCGTGGCCTTTAAACAGGTGTGACCTCTGTACCAATCGGAGCAAAGCGGGTGTGGCTCTAATGCAGGCGGTCAGTCCCAGTCGAGAGGGCGTGGCTACTGTACATGACTAAAGAAGGTGTGGTTTTTGTATCAAACGTGAAGGAGGTGTGGCTTTAGTACATTTAGGAGGTGTGGCCTATCCATGACACGCCCCAGTAAAGTCGTTGTGGCCCCTGTACCCGTAGGTTGTATAGAAGTAGGCGTGGCTTCAGAACATTTAATTCCCTCTTAATGAGGTGTGGCCTGTGCATGTCAGTCATAGCGAAGGGGCGTGGCTTCAGTACATGCGTTACGCTCCTAAAAATGTTTCCAAGTGAAGGAGGCGTGGCTTAGCGAGCATCAATTGTCAATCACAGCAAAAATGCAGACATCTGCTAACTCCAAATAAAGGAGGCGTGGCCTATGGACGTTAGTCACATGAAAGAAGGCGTGGCTTCAGTTCAAGTAATGCTCTTTTAATGAGGTGTGGCCTATGCATGTTGGTCATAGCAAAGGGGCGTGGCTTCAAGACATGCCTTACCCTCCTAAAAATGTTTCCAAGCGAAGAAGGCGTGGCTTAGCGAGCAGCAACTGTCAATCACAGCAAAAACTCAGAGATCTGTTAACTCCAAATAAAGAAGGCGTGGTTTCAGTACAAGTAGGTGTGGCCTACGCAGGTACATGTAACTCTCTCTTAAGGGGGTGTGGCCTGTGCATATCAGTCATAGCGAAGGGGGCGTGGCTTTAGTACATGTATTACCCTTTTAAATGGGTGTCCAAGTAAATAAGGCGTGGCTTAGAGGACAGCAACTGCCAATCACAGCAAAAACGCAAAAAAAGTCTTAACTAAAAAAAATAAAAAATAAAAAATAAAGGGGCGTGGCCTGTGTACATCAGTGGCTTTAAAGGTGGCGTGTGTTGAAAAGAAGGTGTGGCCTATTTACGAATCAGCCCAGCAGAAGAGGCGTGGCTTAAGTATGTGTAATTCCCTCATAAGGAGGCATGGCTTCTCACCTAGGGAAATGTGTATAAGTTTTTGCACCCCTCGGGATGATCTGCTATTTATCGGGTTATAATAACGTCTCTCTCTCTCTCTCTCTCTCTCACACACACACACACACACACACACACACACACACACACACACACACACCCTGATCCACGTCTGATCCGCCGTTCTCCTGCTGCCTCTCTGTAACGGTCGTTCCTGTCCCATAAGGTCCGAGAGGCCTCTTTGACGAGGCCCTGGCACGGTTGGCACCGTGCCCCTTTCAGTACCCACTCTCCCTGTCACGCCACTACCGACAAATTGATACACTCTCAGAATAATAATTAGCACAGCCGCAAACCTACTTTTGTGTCACTGCATAATGAGCAAACGGCCTGAGGGTCACATGATCACCCGCCTCGGCCCCGGGGCCCAAAGGAGGGGGGAGGGGGAGCAAAAAAATCACAATAAGTTATTAAAATAAAATAAAATGGGTTCCAATATATTTAGAGATTAATATCCATTTATTTATTAGACAGATTTGTGTAATTAATTACTAATAAACTGCTGATAATAAATGGGATTTATTTATAGGTATTTATTTCCATTTGTATAAACAAAAATTCTCTAAAAGTACTAACTAAGCTTTTAATGTTTAAAATTTATGGATTTAAAAAATGTATTTTTGCACGTATTTATTTGTTTGTTATATAGGCATTATTTACTAATATTTGTTATTTATTTATTTATTTATAAATTACAATTTTTCTATCCACCTACAATTTGTCCTCGTTTTATTTTTCGATTTATTATTTAGTTATTTAAGATATATTTATTTTTGCTTTTACCAATTAGACTTTTGTGTTGGTTATTTTGCATTTTTTATTCAATTTATTTGTTTTATTTTTTTTAGGTTATTCGTTTAATTCTTCCTCCAATAAATTAAATTGTTTTTTGAATACATTTATTTCCCTATTTACCCTTATTTATTTATTTATTTATGTAATTATTTACTAATGTTTGTTTATTTACTTATTCAGAACACGATTCAACTTTGTTTGGTTAATTTGAATTTTTTCCAAGTTTTTTTTTTATTTATCTTATTATATTTATATTATTTATTAATCTTATGTACTTATTAGACCTTTAATGTATGTATTTATTTTTTAGGTTATTGATTCACTTTAATTATTGTTTCTAATATATTTATTTCCCTATTTACTTTTATTTATTTATTTATTTATTTATATATCAGGCCTTTATGATTGTTCTTATATAATTATATCATTAGAACCTTTAATAGTTATAGGATTACTGAATTAAATTGGTTATTAATACCTTATAGTTACTGATTAAACCTTTAATGATTGTTTATTTACTTATATAACTTTGTTAGGTTTATTTGTATTATTCCAAGTTTTTCTTTATTTACCTCATTATTCGTTTATTATTTATTTATCTTATGCACTTATTAGGCCTTTAATGTATGTATTTATTTTTTAGGTCATTCATCATTTTTTGAATGTATTTATTTCCTATTATTTATTTATTTATTTATTTATATACCAGGCCTTTATCTTTATGCTTATATAATTACATAATTATAACCTTTAATGTGCTTCAAACACTACGTATTTATTTATGTAATTAATTACGGATGTAAATTGTTTATTTATACCTTATAGTTACTGACTAAACCTTTAATGTTTGTTTATTTACTTATTCAAGAAACTATATAACTTTTTTTGGTTTTTCTTCATTGACCTCATTATACTTTTATAATATAGTATTATCTAGTATCTAGTATTATTTATTAATCTTATGTACTTATTGGATCTTTAATGTATGCATTTATACAGTTTATTACAGTTATTTATTTTTTTATTTATTAAGCCATGAATCTATGAATTGACTTTTCTTTATGTACTTTTTAAACGTAACCATGTTACCTGCCTATAGATCTATCCCACTTACTGATTCTATCTTTAAGGCTGTTTTTTTCTTGCAGTATTTATTCTTTTTATTGACTTAACATATTTCTTTCTCTCTGTATTTGTAACCTGTCGCTGCCCAGATAAAGAAACTGCAGTGGGAATGAGTTATCCTTTAATTTATTTATTAGTACTAAAGCACATTTCAACACTTCTGTTCCTTTCCGGACTTTAAAACGCACACCTTCTGCAGATAAATAAAGCTAACGGAGATCCAGTGAGAGCAGAGCTTAGGGAAATCTCTTTAGTGAATTTATAAAAGTGTTTTAAAAAAGCTCTGGCCATGGAATAAATCTCTGAGCAGTTTAAGTTACTTTAGTATTTAAATTTGGAATGTGATCCGGCCCATAAAGGAGCCGAGGTTAAAGAGGGAGGGGGTGAATTAAACACGCACAGGTTTGCTCAAACTCTAAACGTTTAACCACTCTGACATTTTGGCTTTTAATTTAATGCCCCTTAATATCCAGCGTCCCCTGTCCCATCCCAGACGTTCCCCTCTCTGTCCTCTCACACGACCTCCCAAACTCCACCAATACCTGGTCATACCGGAATCGGTCAAAGCCACGCCGTCTACGCTCGTGTGTGCCCCCGTAACCAGCACGAACCTCAAAAACGTTTGGTCCCAGCACTCGGGGTGCCACTGCCCCCCCCAAAAAAAACACGCCCCTAGGGCGGGTGCAGGTTTGAAGGTTTTTGAGGCGTCTCCACATTAGCTGATCGAGCAGTTCCTCTTTCTTTAAAAGGTTGCCTGTTTGGGCTTTTTTGAGCTTTTTGTTGGGATCCTTTCCACAGACCTGGTCGCTCGTTTCCGTTGCAGAATCTGGCAACCCTAAAATTGAACGCAGACCCTGTGAAACGGCTCCGAAACACTTTTGGGGAGTGCTTACTCGGATTTTCCATCACGGCAAATTAGGAAATCTGACCCCTTTTAATCTTTGTTACGCTGTTCCAAAGAATGCAGTTACAAGTTCTTAACACTAGAGGGTGCAATCGGGCGTCTTTTTCTTTTCATTTGAATCGAGGGGAACGCTTTCCTTTCGTTTACATTTTTGTACGTGAGAAGTAAACGATTTTGGATCGTCGTTCCTCAGAAATTAAAAGGGAACGTTTTATTTCCATTATTTACGATACGGTGAAGCTACAAAGAAAAAGTTATTTAATTTGAAAACTAATGTACACCCCTCCGCCCCCCCCCTTACACTGATTTCACTGTTTTGGTTATCCGGTCCAATAAGCAGCTAGCAGAATCAATCGCGGTTGCCAGGTCAACCCATTTCAAGCGACTTTAGGCTTATTTCAATAAAGTTAAATTAATAAAGTCAAAATTTAAAGGAAAATACAGACTATTATTTTTATTTAGCTATTCGAGCAGTTCCTCTTTCTTTAAAAGGTTGCCTGTTTGGGCTTTTTTGACCCTTCTTTTGAGATCGTTTCCACAGACCTGGTTGCTCGTTTCCGTTGCAGAATCTGGCAACCCTGGAAATGAACGCAGACCCTGTGAAACGGCTCCGAAACACTTTTGGGGAGACTCCGAAACGCTGCACATGCTCTAATGATACATTTGATTATTTTCCACTTTCTAGAGGGTAGGAAATCAGGTTTATGGTTACGATACAAAGCAGGAATCCGATCCCCGCTCGGGTTTTTTCGACTGGACGTTTCAGTCCATGGAGCCGAATCTTAACCTTGGGGTTAAGATAACAAATAACCTAAATATTATAAATCTAAACATGAGTTTGTTTGCCCGGTTTCGATTTGCGTGAACCAATACCAACGCTCGAAAAACGTTTTCCTCTGCTAACGAGCCCGCGGTTCGGAGGCGCGTCGCTTAATTATTCCCCGTCCTTTCGCGACCCCGGGGGCGTTTCCATGGCGATCTGTTCTTCTCCCTCTTTAACGACGCCGTAAACTTGACGAGAGCCGAACACACACCATGGTTACACTCGGAACACTCTAAACGGCACCGACGCCGCTTCATTACCATATGAAAAGTACGGTGAGACACGGCGGGGTCAGAGTTACACGTCCAGAGATTAGTACTGAGAGAGTAACGGGACCGTCCGCCGTGTGGACAGAGAATACCACAATAAATACTCTCCACGACGACCGGCACCTCGTAAAGATAAAAGGTTATTATTCGCCTTTAAAGATCGGTCCGTGAAAAGCTTCTTTGGAACACGGGGCAGCCATGGAAGCAACAAACAAAAGTCTTTCTTTCGTGTTTTAGCCCCTGCCTGCCCTGGTCACGGTTGTGCCAGGTCCTGGGACCTATCCCCATAGGCACAGGGTGCAGGCATAAGGGATTGGGCACTGCCTTATATAGGTCGGGTCCCTTTTTGGGTCTTGGTTCCTCCCAAGGTTTCATCCTTCTATATTTAGGGATTTTCCTTGCCACTGTCGCCTAGGATTGCTCAATTTCGGGACTGGGGTTTTAAGAATATATAAGATTGCTCTGCTTTCGATTTCCTCTGCCCAGAGGTTACTTTTGGGTGGAGTACCTCTTGGTCTCGATGACGAAACTGGCGTCCCATTAATGCTCGATTGCTGGTAAATCTGGCAACCGGGCAGGGCTGTTGCAAGTGTTGCAGTCTGACGTGTGTGGGCGAGCGTTAATCGCTGAGTTGTTAGTGTCCCTCGTATCACCAGCGGTTGGGCCAGTGTGTCGACTCTCCATACTGGAACCAGAAAAACCTGGATTAAAGACCAGACGGTTCCTGTCCGTTGCAGCCTGGCTGTCTAGGGCAGGACACCCAAAGGGCGCCTCGAAATGGTCCGGGCGGAGACCGGGGTGTGAATGAAGGTGCCCCCTGTGTATGGAGGGGAGATAATGAATCTGCTAGGGGTCTGTCTGGGTCCTGTTCACCTTGTGTGTGTGTGTGTGCCCCCATAAAACCCCTGCTCTCAACACCTCCCCGGCCCAGATGGAAATGACCAAATGACCAAATGACCAAATGACGCTCCCTCTTAAAGTCCGGCCAAAACGATCTGTCACCAAGAGGTACACTACCCACAAGTAGCCTCTGAGAACCTTTTTATAGGGCAGCGCTATAGGGGAGGCACTTTTACCGTTGTTTTAAACCACCGTGTTATAGGTGACCTAAAAAAATCTGCTTAAGTCGTTTAGTTTATTGGGTTATTCGTGTAAAATTGAACGCTTTTGTTGCTTTTGTTATTGTCGTCATTACTCGTATTGTTTGCGGATTTACTTTCGCTTTTTACGCCAAATAAAATTAAAAAAAAGAAGCGGCACTAAGGAAAGAAGAAGTTTGTTTAGAGACGGCTAAAGAAGGAGTCGTCGTTCCGGGCGATTATGCTCGGAAAGCATGGCTTAATTAGCGAGGCGTGATTTTTGCTTCACGAACGGAGGCGAAAATTCGTGGCTCTCCCTCAGGAGGCGATCAGCCAGCCTTGTGAGAGACAGCCAAGGGGTCTGCGACATGACACTAAAAAAAAAGCCTTTTCATTAAAAAAAATAAAGAGAAAATGAAAGAGTTTATGGGGCAAAGATCAAAAATAAGTGCTGCTCTACAACATGCTGAGTCTCGGGGTGAAAAAAAAATAACAATGATTTCACATTCTTTAATTTTCCCAGTAAAATGGACAGCCATTTTCGAGGGTCGAATAATTGTTTGAACCGAGGATTTTATCATTAATCCGAGAGGGCTGGCGGATCCGGGGTCACACCGGGGGTTGATTAGGTACGAGATGCACAAAGCTCTGCTCACTCGACGCCCCTGAAAAGAAGCAAGTAATTTAGATTCAGGATTGGTCCGGGGGGCCGGCGGGCTCGCTCCATTACCAGCCATTTTCAATTTCAGCCGCACAATAAACATCGGCCTCGCCGAGGAAATTAGAGCGTTTGATAATGTTCCGGAGAGAGGTGAAGCCTCGACAAGACGACACAACCTCCAGAAAGAAACATCCTTCAGATCGGCCTCGGGTTTGACTCGGGTTTTCTTAGTGCTTTTTTATTTTTTTATTTAATTTTTATCTCCCGGAGTGATTAGATGCACGAGGCCTTGACTTGTTTTTCAGAGCTAACAGATAATACTAACCACATTAATACACGTCTGTTCTTCATACCGTCCTTACCTCACCGTTTAGCTTTAGCTTTAGCTTTATCTAAAAGATTTCTGCAACCAAAATTTCAGCGGTGCCACTGAAGAGCTAAAAATGTCATGGTTTTTTATTTTTACATAAATTCACTTTCCCTTTTAAAACACTTTTATTAAAACACAGAAACGTTAACGTCTACTCACGATGTGGCCATGAGGGGCAGGAGTGCAGCCCCTTACCCCCCCAAAACAGGGGTGTGGCCTAACGTGATGTGAAGATTCAATTAATCAATGGTTAATAATTAGGGAGAAAAACACTGCAAATAAACAATAACTTTTAATTACTGCCATTTAAATGTACAGCTTCTTAAGTATTATAATAATAATAATAAATAAAATAATATAAATAAAATATTTTCTTAAGAAAATTAATATTTTATTAATATAAGTATTAACAGTAAATAAAATAATTAAATAATTATAATATATCTAATACTTATATGATTATAATTATTATAAATATAAACAAGAAATACATTAAAAATAATATTTATACTAAGAAGTTACTTACTATAACTTCAATAGTTACATTATATTTTATATTACTTATAACAATTTTAATAATAATAAAAAATACATTGTTAAGATAATTAATAGCAGTAATAATAACAACAATAATAATAGGTACATTAATAAAAATCTGAATCTTTAGCAATAACAAAACTTAATTAATGCGGCCTTATATCTTAAAAGGATTAATTAAGTAATTAAATTAATATTGTATAAATATGCATAATAATAAAAAAAAGAAGATCAATATGAATGCATATTTTTTGAATTAATTACAATCATAAAATGTTTACATTTATTCTACATGTTTACATACATCTATTATGATTGTAATAATCATAATAGTTTTCTTCATTATATTACTTATAATATTAGTAAAAGTACTATTAATAATAACAATAATATTAATATGCATAATAACACATTTTGTAATAATGATAATATAATAAAAATTATATAACTATAATAAGCTTCTTAATAATTAGTAATAATGATGGCATTACAAAAATATAATAAGCTTCTTAATAATAATAAACATAAAATAAACAAATACATTAAGCATCTTAATTTAAATAATGGTAGGATAATAATGAAAATAATAGAAATACAATAAGATTCTTAATAGTTGATAATAATGATAGTATAATAAAAATAATTTAACAATAACAAATATAATATTAATAATAATAATATAATATAAACAAATACTATAAGCATCTTAAATTAATAACATGGATAAGCATTTATATAATGTAATACTTAAATAATATAAATAAAATAATATAAATAAATAATATTAATGATAAAAAATAAATCACCATTCATCATAATAATAATAATAATAACATCTTTCCATAATAATGCATTATTATTATTATTATTATTATTATTATTATTATTATTATTATCAAGAAAAGCTCTTTATTGGGCAGAGCATATTTAAATAATTAAATTAGTTATTATTATTAGTTACTAATTATTCATTCCTTTCTAAATTCATCCAGTTCAGGGTCACGAGAGCCGAGACCTAACCGGCAGCACAGGACACAAGGCACAAACCGACCCTAGACAAGGTGCCAATCCATCTCGTCGTACACATACTGACACTTTAGAGATGCCACTTGACCTAACATCTTTGGAATGTCGCAGGTATACATAATAAAAACTCCAGGACGGGAATCAAACCCTGGATCTTGTAGTCAATAGTCCGGTATCTTTATTAATATTAATAATAATAATCATAATATTAATAATAATTGTGTAACCCACTAATAAATTCATACTCACAGTTAATTAGGAGTAACTACTCAGATATTATATTGTATTTTCATACAGCACTTGGTCTAACAGTAGTGTGTGTGTGTGTGTGTGTGTGTGTGTGTGTGTGTGTGTGTGTGTCCAGTCCTAAAAGCCACACTGCAGTGGTATTTACTGAGACGGATGCAGAGGCTCGGCTGAGCTCGATTGAAGTGTTAAAGTGTTAAATGGACTTTGTTCAGGTAGTCACTTTGTTTTCATGCTGATAAAATTCATTTAAGGCCGTCGGGTTTTTTCCCTCCGGCAGATTCAGGAGGAGAGAAACGGTACAGAGAATCACTCCATCCCAGTCCTTATTGATTTTACGCCGCTGATAAAGCGCTGCTTTAATACAGAGTGTTCAGTCTCTCTTCCTCTGTGTGTGTGTGTGTGTGTGTGTGTGTGTGTGTGTGTGTGCAGGAACCTCACCATAAGAACTAACCGCTACAAAAACCAGATCGAGTTTCCGATCCGCAGGTTAGAAACTTTGTACGTAGTGTTTTCTAAAAACGTTCTGTACAACACACACTTATTCTGATCACGAAAAAATAAGTCCAAGTTTGTCCCTCTTTTTTTTTCCGAGGACAGGAGTGCAGCCCCTTTTAGTCCCTCGAAACGGGTGTGGCTTAATGCGGGGGGGGTTTAATTCTAATGTTTTAATTACGTAAACAGTAATAATAATAATAATAATAATAATATGCACTTGAAACAAAATAAAAAAATATATTCTTAAGGAAAGTCATAATCATATTTGCATTAATATAATTATTAATAGTAAATCAATAAATTTAAAATAATTATATTATAGTCATTTAAATGCATAACAAGAAATATAATAAGCTTCAAAATAATATTTACACTAATAAGTTTTTTTCTATCATTTATATTTATTAACAATTAAAAAATTACATTTTGTTACTATATTGAATAGCACTTATAATAACAATAATAAGCATACGAATCCGGTTAATGGGACCAGCCGCTTATTCGGACCAAATCCTAAAGTACCGAAACAAATCCTATTATATACGTGT
>JAUZSU010017820.1:0-10872 GCA_034780255.1 Parotocinclus maculicauda
GGCATCATTTCCTTCCTTTTTATCCGATCATCTGATCAAACGTGTCCTGTCTGTTCGAAGCCTGGTGCACTGACACGGAGGACATGCACTGGCCAGAGGGACGCTCTCTACCTCAGCTCTGTCACTGACCCGCATCTGGAGGTGAGTGACATGATGCAGCTCGCATCCCTATCACCTTCCTGCCTGTCAATCAATTTGATCTACTACAAAGTCTGAGCAGAGATTAGATGTGCAGGATTAGATACTTTCGACCCTGAATCCTGATCGTTCTGCCAGTGACTCACTTAAACTCAAGTTTGCGTCAAAGAATTTCTCCTGTAATAGGTCAGATTTCAAAATCACTGGGGTTACAGACGGGCTAACGGGAACGTGAGAAGCAAAAAAGTGCATTGAAGGGTGAACGTGACTGTAAGAAACATGAGCAGTCTCATAAAGATGGAAGAAATGTCTTCTTTATTAAGGTTATTTGGATGTTTGGAGATCTAGGACAGGGTCACCAATACACTATATAGTGAACAATGTACTGATGCATTGCAGTTTTTCTGCTCGGCAGAAATCCATTCCAATGCAGTTCACACACCTTCACGGCAATGCTGCCTTTCCTTACAATGTCAGACAAAGTACATTTATGTAACTCGTTCGTCTTTAATCACATTCCTCTAAACAGAGGTACGAATCTAGGTGCGAGCTTCTACCTGAAAGCCAGAGTTGAGTCATACTTCCGCCTTAGAAACAGTAAAAGTAAGAGATTCACTATAACTGGCCATAGTACTGAAGACTCCTATACTGTGTTTATACCAGTATGTTTCATTGTGTCCACAGTCCTGACGTAGAGCCTATAATTAAAAGTCAATTTCAAATAATAGACCATTACAAAGCAGAGCAACAATTTTCTCGCTTCTAATGCCCTCTAAAGAAGCAATCCACAGCATCGCATTGTGAATAATGCTGGACATTTACATAAGAGCCGTACCATCAGATACCTTCTTTTAAAGTCTTGCACTGTAAATGCTCGTAACGTTGACTGAAACAGCAGATCACCCATTTATATAAATGAAAACCAATACGCAAGCGTACCATTTTTGAGGATTTCGCAGAGTTTGTCTGTCGTTTGTAAGAATGAAAAACGAAAGCTCTTATGAAATTGGAAGTGTGTGGAAAATATGATGTGTACATGCAAAAAAAACAACCCAAAAAACAGGAAGCGAGATTTTCATTACATTTGCAGCATATCCAGATCAACGTACATCTGAGCTGATGCTAAAGGGCTTTGCTCATGGACCCAACAGTTTCAGTTCAATGGAGCAAGGATTTAAACTCATAACACTCTGAGAAGCAGGCCAGAGCCTTAACCACCGAAGCATTAATGTTCAGGTTGTTCAGTTCAATGTTATATTAACAGTATTTAAAAGATTCCCTGATCCAGTTGATGGTGGCTGAGCTTTTGATGATAAAGAGCTTTGTTCAAGGACCCAACACTTAGCTTGATGGAGCAAGGATTTGAACTCAACCTTCTGACAAGCGGTCCAGAGACTTAACCATTGAAACATGGTCTTTTATTATTATTGAAAAAAACATTTAAATTGAGACCCCTGATATAGAATGCTTACAATTTAACTGAGCTATTGAAGGTGAAGGGCCTTGCTCAAGGGCCCGACAGAGGCAGGAAGTGATTTGCAGTTTATAGCAGGAGTGCGCAATATTGACCATAAAAATCAGATTTTTTCTTGAATTTTATAAGTTTAAAATGATTAAACTATTCTTTGCAACCTTAAAACATTTTTGTAAAAGTGATAGCACTTGTTAATAGGATACTATGTACTGCTTACTAATGACAGCAATAGAAAGAACACTAAAGGTAATTTAAATGCAATGAAAACAGAGCGTTTTAAACTTTATACTTTAAAACTACAGGTTTAAAACTCTAGTGCATAAACAGAGGGAGGTTTTACATTTTGTCCCAAAGAGAGATTTACGGTCAAGCAGAACATGTGAGCCATAGCTGACATTAAAAGTGCATTTAATTATCAAGTTTGCCAAAATCTTCCTGTTCTGTATGTAGGTTAGTTTGCGCATGGTGAAATGTGCTAGCTGCCAAACTTTTAAAAGGCAACCGATTTGCGAAATGGTTTGCAAATATTTTGAGCAACATCCATCTTTTTGTAGCTACACCACCCCCATGCGAGTGAGCAATAAAATCGAACGATTTAGGCGAAAAGATCTTTACACATTTGTTACTTCAGTCCTTCATTTTTACTTTGAACGCTAGCTTGATTTGTGGTGCACACTACATGTAGAGTCGTCCTTCCTACCTGGTTACGACGCAGTTAATTTTTTTTACACCGTTTTAGTGATATTAAAGAAATTATCGTAGACAAAACAATCACGGAAGCTTTAACTCAAATATTTCTTTATCTTCACATTAAATTTGTTTATTTGGGTTATTAAGTGTCCTTATCAACATCAGTGACCATTTCAGCGATACACAAGGTTATATCAAGACTACTCACATGCCAATTGGCATAACCTCAAGTCACTGCCGATTTAGCGTACTCATTAGACCGTGGGAGGAAACCGGAGCACCCGGAGTAAACCCAAGCAGACACAGGGAGAACACAGAAAAGACTAAGCTCACTGTACCCTGGGATTGAACCCAGGATGTACCTCGCTGTGAAGCGGTGGTGCTACCCACCGAGCCATTGTGCTTCCATATTCACTTTAAATATGAAAATTCACAAAAATATACTTTAATATCAAATAGTACTGACACGATTATTATTTTACTCAATAATCAGAGTGACATCGTGCTGAATGTAGATTTTATTATAATTATTTTAATCTATCATCCAACCCTAATAAGCACAAAACTCCTTCCATATAAACATGGCATCTCACAGCACACACACACACACACACACACACACACACACACACACACACACACACACACAGCCATTGATAAACACACCCAGTCTAAAGCACTATATCCAGTGCATTTGTGTGACTAATAGAGTATTTATCAGGCGTCCTTTCTCAAAATGTATCAACATGCTTCACTTAGCTTGCTCATTGTCATTCATTCAAAGTGGACTGCACCCATCACACGGCTCTCCACCCTATCGACCCCTCACTTCATTATCCAGATAACGTCTGCCTCGTGTGGGTGAAGTGGGAGAGACAGGAAAAGTGGGCCAGATGCCATATCAGAAAATAAAGAGACGCTCGGTTGCAAATCCCAGACAGCAGAGCTTCTCGGAACCTGGTGCACACGCAGGAAGCAGCCCACGTGTAGTGAGCCTATGAGGAGCGAAAAAAGAGCAGGAAAGCTCTCCAGCCCCCACGCTGAGGACCCTCGCTCGCCCACACATCCGCACGCGGGCGCGCACACACCAGAGACGCTCAGGCATCACCCAGAGCCGATGTGTCCGCCCTCGACCAGATGCTGGCTTTCGTGAGGTAATGGGTTTATTTATTAAGAGTCCTATTCCTCTGCCTGCACCCTGACAGTTTTAAAGCCGAGGAGATGTTCATGGCATACTAAAAAGACATCAGGCACACCTGAGACCAAATCGTTCAGCAGCAGATGAGTGTGTACGCACATGAATAAGGATACGAGGATCTAGGCTCAGGAACACGCGGCTGGCACTGGTCTGGCGTCACTGGGCTGCCACTGTGAATCAAATGGGCCGCATTTTGGATACCTAGAGATGTGACACCCCATAGCCAGCAACATTATAACAGTTTCGTTGCATTTACACACTTTCTGAGGAACAACTATACAACTGATTGAAAAGAGAATTGTGCTTTTATAATACAGGTACGCAGAGTTTAACGACAGCTTTACGTTCTGCGAAAGTCGCCTTGTGAAAGGCAAATGCGCCTAATTAATACTGATGAAAACAACCATCTCCAGAGCAACGTCCTTACTATTTTACATGTCACTCCCTCCTGGAAATACACAACCTTATGGTTCTACATTTACAAGCACGCCTAAAAAAACATTTCCTTAACAAGCAATGCTGTATCACCATTTTAAACACAAAAACATAAAGTAACAGCGGTCAAATTATCGGTGCTCGGCTCTTCTAGGTAGATTTTATGAAGATGAAACCGGTACAGTGCTAAGAGTGTTAGAGCAGACTTTATAAACATTTCCATGTCCTAAAAAAAGCGACTACGCAAACATAGTAAATCGATATTAATGAACGAAGATAAACCAAAAATATGTAAAGTATGGTATAAACAATATTTATAAAGTACAAATGCATAAACCGTTTTATACCTTGACCAGGTGTATGCTTATTTGGTTTACTTAACATCAATAACGGCATCATTTCAGTGACACGCACAAGCTGACATCTATACACAATGTTATATCAAGACTAGTCATTTATATTCACTTAGGGTAATGCCAATTTAGAGTAACCAATTAACCTAACACGCATGTCTTTGCACTGTGGAAGGAACACAGGGAAAACATGTAGACTCCACACAAAGTACCCAGGCTGCTCCACCCTGGGATCGAACCAAGGATCTTCTTGCTATGAGGCAGCAGTGCTACCCACCGTGCCGCCTGACCAATGTGCGGAGTTAAAAAACGATTTTTAGTCCCCGTTATAATTTTAGAACCTTGGTTGTTAAAGCATTGTTCGGATAGCGGTTTAGATCGAAAAGGTCCTTACATGTATGTGAAGAATACTATAAAGGACAAAGCAGCTTTACAGAAAGGTGGGTTATGAAGCAGAAGCGACAACACTTTGAGGAAAGACTTTAAGTAGGTTCAGAGAACAGTCTGAGATACATAAAGCACAAACCCTGAGAGGAAACAGGATTAACTGGGGAACACATTTCCCTTTGGGTGGAACCAGACAGGATAAAACATTGAGTAGCATGTACTGTGTACTCATCTAAAGACTTATTGTGTATAAATTGTGTACGTTAATTTGCGTCTGCAAGCCAGAATATTTCCATTATATGTCATAACGAAACCTATTTTCTTTCTAATCCATTTTCCATTTAAATCTATATATAGTAGTTAAATCAAAAAAGAACTGACATGCTTCAGTAATATTTTTAAATGAATAAGAAGAGAATCCCACAAGAACTGCTGGATAACCTGATCCTGTCCATGCCCCATCACCCTCAGTGTGTTTTGGCACTCTTGGGTGACCATACACCCTACTGAACAGTCACTGTGTCTCGTCCAGTTTAAGATGCTTCTGTTAACCCCATGAATCATCACTTACTACTCATCACCATTTAGATTACGTTTGCATCTCATTTGACAGTATATTTGCTTTTCTGATGATTTTTTGTAATGAAATAAAATCAAATGCTTTTTTTTTTAAATCGCTTCATATTAACTTTGAAATGCCCCCCACATTTTTGTGAGCAGTGCACTATATAGTGTTCTAGCTAAGAAAAAGTCTCAAGTAATTATTAAAGCCACTTGAATGTTTACATTTTAGTGTTAAAACTTTGAATTAAAATGCACTTAACTGCAATGTTCACCACATGACTGACAGATTTCCTAATCTTAATGTGAAGAATAATTAATTAATTGTGGGAGAAAGATTACCCAAAGCAAACACAGAAATCTGTTCTCTGCTAAAAGTGCTGATCTTCCTAGATCAAAACATGTTCACACCACCAGTCACAGCTGTTAATCTATTAGGAAATGTTTGCTTCAGCTTTGTTAGATTTTTTGAGAACCCAAAATATTTTTTAAATGAAATTTCGTCACATATTCTCAGTCAGACAGAGGTCTGGGTTCTGATTGGTCTTTCACAGCATTGCTTCCGGCACCATGCTTAACTGTGAGGACGGTGTGCTGAGAGTCATCTGCAGTGTTTAGTTCATTTAACGTCTCATCAGAAAAATAGACCAAAATGTGACTTTTGAAAAATGCTTTTATTTCAGGAAAGCTTATCTACAAAGATTGCTCCATTATTTAATGTAATTGTTATTAAATACTATTTAAAGTGTGCGGACTATTAATACGAATGTAGCTATTTCTGTTAACATCTAGGCCACCCAAGAAGGATGGGTCCCTTTATGAGTCTTGGTCCTCCCTAGGTTTCTTGCTTCTTCATTCAGGGAGTTTTTCCTTTCCACTGTCGCCCTAGGTTTGCTCAATTTGGGATTGGCCTTTTAAGGCAATCTGTAATTTGTTTATTTTGCTATGCTTAATTTTGCTATACTGATAAAAGTATATTGACTTTCACACACTACAAATCATTTTCCTTAAATTCCTAATTTAATATTCCTTCTAAGTATATAAATTCCTGGTTGTGACGTTACAGAATTGGGAAACGTTACACACTGAGGAACACCTATAACTATACCTATTCCTGTATCGATATAAGGTATGACAATAATTTATTGTAGGGAAACAGCTACTGATGTCATTTTCATTTATATGCAGTAATTCATACAGCAAGATCCAAGAGAGCATAAGTATTTAGACAATGTCTAGTTACAAACTGATTGCTCAATCAATCCTAGCATGAATATATCTACATCTCATATAGGGTAGGTTAAAGGCTGACAATCAATCAAATAATTCGTGAGCCTCTTGTTAATTAAGGGCATTTAGAGCCGGCTTCATCATGACTGACGGCATTGCAACTCATGTAAATGCCAAGAACGATCTGATACGGCTTAAATGGTATTAGGGTTTAGCTGGATCAAAGCAGGATCAGATAATATTCGAATCAGTCTGTGAATATTTAACTGGTACAAAATAGATAATCCACATGAGCAGTGGACACAAACCAGCCTACAGCACAATTCTCCCAACAAACTGTATTTATAACCACATAGCAAAGAGTAGATGTAGATGCTTGGAGAATACGTTGACAGATAAGATAATAATATGGTATAAGATAATATACTGGTATAAGATATACATACTTATGTACGTATGACCTAGTGGTTACTGGACTATGGACTAGAAGGTCCAGGGTTCAAATCCCACCTCTGCCACAGTTGGGTCCCTGAGCAAGGTCTGTATTAATTGTAAGTCGACTAAATGGCATACATGTAAAATGTAATATGTAGGTACATATGTATAAGTTATTAAAACTAAATCTTAAATATCTTAAAACAAACGCATCTTATTTAACCCTTCATGGGTGCAGACAGAGGGACACCAGTTTGTCTTGGGCAAACCAACTGGGTTTTCAAAAATTCACATTACAGGCCCCATCAATGGTACCATAATATATCTACCAATTGCTCATCAGTTCTTATGTTGTTTTCAATTTGTTCACTTCTGCTTAGTAACAGTTCACAACCTTAAAGCTACAGTGCTTGTTTATTAAAACACCAGATGGGGCTGCACACAATAACCATGACTTGTTAGACTTACTGAACATAGTATGTGTGAATAGTTTATATACTGTGAGTGCAGAGGCCCTGGCAACCCCACTATAACCCCCCGGCAAATCAAGTGAACAACGGGTACCGTTATTAAACATGACAATACTAAATATGTGCATTATATAACTTCCATTATACACTGTACACTGATAATGCAGCTTAATTAATCTGATTGCATACAAGCTATTGGTTAACTTTATGTATCAGCATATAGTGCAAAAGCAGTGCGCTGAGCAATGCTCATAAACGAGGTCGATAACGAAGCCAATTAAGACCTAAATCCTATACAAATGTAAAATATGCAGTTTTATTTGAGGACTTTTGACTAAGTTAGGAGCCCGGACTAAAAAAAACTTCAATCAGCATCAGATTTGGTTGTGTGAGAGATTAATCCAGGACCACTAGGTATTATCTGTCACCAACCCTTCACACAGGGGGTTAAACTCAAATTTCAATGCTCCGTTAGAGAACACGCTTTATTAACGTACCATGTAACAGCAGACTCGGAGACAAAACGGTGAAGTCGTTGCTGCTGAACATGTTTAATCAGACCGAAGTCTTGTCCTTCTCCATCATACCGAAAACATGCCCGCTTCGACCATTTCCTCTTCTACATTTGTCTTTAGATCTAATCCACTCCAGACCCTGTCATTCGGTGCCACTCTGCCTCTCATTACCCGTGCACCTCTACCTTATCACCATCATCTCCTCTCTCTCATCTCTGCTCATCTGTGACACTCTCGTTAGGGGAATGGGAAGGCAGCGTTTGGAAAAAGCGGGCTGCAGGGGGTAACTACTGCTACCCATTTCATTTCAAACTCCACACTGCTGTAAAGTTGACATCAAAATACAGAGGGAGAGGACACAAGAGATGCCTTTTCCACAATAACATGAATATATATATTTTTAATTATTGTCGTATTTCATAACCACTCATTTATAATTTTTTTTACATAGGTCAAATATCTCAATAAAAGGGGTTCTGTCATTCTATTCAAATCACCTTGCATCCAAAATGCATTTTCATTTAAAGAATGGTGCATAAAACATATTTATTTACAGTATTTAACTAACAGCTGATCTTGAAATGTACAACCCAAGCATTTGAGAGCCAATGGATTTACTCAGTGGGACTGTGGTAGCCTAGCGGTTATGGTACTGCATAGGCCTGCATAGGCCTCTGCCAAGCTGCCACAGTTTGGTCCTTAAGCAAGGACCTTAACCCATGAGTGCTTGGATTGTAAGACTGTACGAGTTGTAAGTTGCTCTGGATAAGGGCGTCAGCTAAATGCTGCAAATTTAAATGTACTCCAGAGTTTAAATGCACCTCAAGCTTCTGGTCACTATTAAACACTAGTCAAGTGGGCTACCACAGTCCTAGATGTACATTGTTGCACTACCACAAACTCAATAGCACAATTCTCCACATTTTTTTCCGTATGTGGCCTCTTGGCTGGGTTTTGTATTTGCAAATAGCAATAGCAAAAACACCTGACCACCAAACAGAAAAGGGGTCACAGTTCTATTTTTTATTTCTCCATCAAGGGAATAATTACTAAATGTGAAAACATTGCCTCCAGTATGTGCATCTGTCCAGCTATTTTGGACAGCCAGTGTAAAAAATCAAAAACGATAGACTTAGAAGTAATAAATATGCAATCATATGAAAGAGTTAAAATAAAAAATAAATAAATCATCTCAGACAGTTATATAAAACCAGTTGTAGCTCAATGTCTTTCCAACTACAGCAGCCTGGTTGCATTCCAGACCACAAAACATTAAGTACTATGGATGGGCGATATTGTTTAAGACTTATGTTGCTCTTGTTAAGATGTTATAATGCTACGTATTGCTTATTAATGACATGAACGAAAATAAAATTGCAGGAAATATAAATGTAAAAAATACTTTCTGCTCAATTATTTTTTCTTTTGCAAAAAAAACGTAATAAGCAAACACAAATATGCCTTCTAAAGACACCAGTGTAGATTTAAAAAAATGTGTCGGTGTCCAAATGGCATTATTAAACATGCCCACAGCAGTGCAAGGTAACTCTGATACAAATATACTGCTCACAAAAATTAAGGGATATTTTAAAATGAAAGAAAATGAACTAAATGAAATATCCCTTAATATTAGTGTGCAGTGTACAAAGAGGCCAAGAGCGTAGCAGAGACATCGTCATCATCTAGTCATGAGCCACAGTGTGTATATACGCGTCACATGACAGCCTAATCAGGAGCTAAAATATCACGACAATACTAAAGCTCTTTTGGGACACAGAACAATATCAAATGTGCAGGATTTATGTAACAGGAAGTCAACTGTAAGCTTCTCTAAAAACCAAAAAATATAATGTTTCAAATGACTTATATACTGCTCACAAGAATTAGGGGATACTTTAAAATGAAAAAATTACATTAAATAATTAAATACCTCCTAATGAAATATGCCCTAGTTTTTGTGAGCGACGTATTAAACAATATTCAATACACATTTAAGAGCAATACCATTAGGTTCTAACTTTTTTTCTCTTTTCTTTCGTTTTTTGTTTCTGTGGAAGTTAAATCCAAGCTGGTTTTGTTATTAAATGTATTCATATAACTCATATTGATGCTATTTTATGTTTGCTATGAAGTCAGATAAATAATTGATTTACTTTGATATTTAATAAGTAAAAATAACCTAAAAACCTGTGTGATTTGCAGCTGCGAGTCACAACTAGAACGCATAAAATATTCATTTAATATCACAGGTATTAGATTTGACATGGTTCCTGTTCCTCATACATCATTAGTGACCCTGACATAACCTTCCTCACTCCTTAAATACAAGTATGCACCATTTAACCTCCATCTAATTAAAGTCTGTTCACCCGAGGTCTTAGATTACAATAAATAATGGCACTGTAGAGTGCTGCCTCATGTTGCAGTATATGGTACTATACTGAACTCTAATTGGTTAATAATTATCACAGATCCCAGTGTTCCTTGCTTATTAATGTATTTTTATTACATTTTAGTGTTTTCCATCAATTAAAAACGATATAACATGTGCATAACAGGTTTGTTTTTAAGCTGTATCTGTTGCATGCAATTGCTCTATCCAAATACACTTCATATTTCAGTAGCCAAAAAGGACTGTATAATAATGTCTGGTCAATGTCCAGTCAGTAAGTGGTGCATACTTGTATGATAATATGCCTTGATCTTTTAACACAAACAATCAAATTAATCCTTATAGCCTAATAGCCTTGTTTAAGGACCCAAGCGTTGACAGAGTTGAACCCCTTAACCTTCTGGCAAATGGGTCAGTATTTTACCCAGTGACTACGGTGGCTAATGCTGCTATATATATACACACACACACACATATATACACATACACTGTCAATTCCGGTTAATGGGACCACATTGGGACACGATGGTTTTGGTCCTAATAACCGGCTGGTCCGATTAAACAAACATGCCCTATGTTACAAGACGGGACGTG
>JAUZSU010017831.1:0-10872 GCA_034780255.1 Parotocinclus maculicauda
ACAAATAAATCTTTATTTTTTAGCACTTTTCAATTTCTCGAGGACTATGTGGAATCAATACAAGGAAGGAGGAAGAATAAAAATAATTTTTTTATTGAAAAATTAAATGTATTTAACCTACAATTAAATTAAAGTGAATCTGAAAAAAAAATTAATGAACAGAAGAAAACTGTTGGCTCTCCACCAGAGGGCGGAAATAGCTAAAAAAAAAAAAAAATTATTATTATTATTATTTTTTATTTTTTTTTCAACCATTGGTGCTGCGGCGGATCCGAGAAATACAAAAAAAAAAATCTTTTTTTTGTATTCTTCAAATATGATCGCGGGCGGATCCGCGAAACAAGTAATAAAAAAAGTCTGGCCTTAAGTATGATTTTCTATTTTCACATCAATCCAGCCCATTAAAAAACGAACTTATGATCTAAATTTGACTACGGAATCACAATATTTACCCTTCTTTTATCGGGGGCTGGAGGGCGGGTCTGTCTGTCCCCCTCACCAGGGAAGGTCATCTGGTCTCGACCCTCTTGTATAACGTCAGTCTCGTGTTTGAAAGATCTTTAGATTTCCTAAATCACGCAGACGTTTCCAAAGCCTTGTGTAATGCTTCCTATTAATCCTGACCTTTTTCCCTTAGCACTAACGAGACGTCCAAATTGACCTCGGCGTCCCTTTTTAAACCCTGGAACCTCTTCTGCTGGGGTCCAAACTCAAACTTGGGGAACAGCTGGACGTGTCGGGGGTCTAAGGACGCTTGTTTTATGGCAGCAACCTCAGGAAGAGGCTCAAGAGAAAAGGATTTGGATTGGGATGATGGTTCCTCTAAACAGCAGCACCTACAGGACGTACCCTCGGGTTTTCGATGTTGTCACATTCCTGAACTTTGCTTCGTGGCTCCACAGGCTCCTTGGGTTTTATAAATCCCAGTCCGTGTTGCTCCTGGTCCTGGAAATTCTCAAGCCTCACGAGTTGGAGATGTGAAGAGACATGAACTTTAGATCACGTTTATTATTGGAATAAAACAGACTACAGGTGGTAAATTGTTCTAGGCCACCCAAGCAGGTCCGTTTTTGGGTCTCGGTCCTGACAAGGGATTTCCCTTGCCACTGTCGCCCTGGGCGCGCTCAATTTGGGATAACAATGTTGTAAGAAAGTCTAGAAAGCCATGCATTTGGACAATGAACTATGGGCCTGTGATGGCCTAGTGGGTAAGACACTGGCCTATGGACCAGAAGGTCCAGGGTTCAAATCCCACCTCTGCCAAACTGCCACACTTGGGTCCCACAATTGCTTGGATTGTAAGACTATGAATTGTAAGTCGGTCTGGACATCTGGACGTTCCAATTCCAGCACCTTGCCAGAGGTGGGTTACGAACCACAGTGGTTTAGCAGTAGAGCTCCGGGTATCCTTTAACGATAAACCGTCCCCTAAAAACGCCGCCGTAACACCGGCAGGATGTTCGGAGCAAACCCGAGGTGTGAAACGGCTCATCCTACACCCCTCTACGGGACGTTTCCATCACCAAATCAGAAGAACACAATTTTTTTGGTATATAAAAAAAGCTTTGATCTGAAGATTTAGCTTCTGCACCAAAGTCTATCGAGCGTTACCTAATGGAAAATACCAGTCGTGTTGATTTGCCTTGTTTTCTCTCTCTCTTTTTCTCTCTCTCTCTCATTTCTCCCACCCCTCACACCCCTAGTCGTCTTTCGTATCCGTGTCGTAACCCTTCCAGAGATTTCTGGTAATTCACGAGCTTAAAAACACGCCAGTTCGAATGAATAATTTGGTCGTTTCATGACAAGTGCAACTTTCAATGTAAATCCAGATTTTTTTTTTTTCCTCCACCCAAACAGGCTGTCTTCCATGATGTCATCTACTGCCAGGTGCACAAATATTGGTCAGTAGGAAAAACCGTCCGACAGCTGGGCCCGAATACCAATACGATCAAAACACAATCAACCTACTGACCTTTCTGTGTGATTTAATAAACGAAGACTTACTGACGGGTGAAAAAATGTGCTTTGAAATCACACAAAGTGGTCCGAAGGTTTTCACACTCCGGTCCTGGTGCAATCGCTTCCCCAGGAAGAGGCGGGTACAGACCCCTCAGTGGACATCAGGTAAAAAAAAATGCTCTAAAGAAAACTTTTAGTGCTGGACAGGCCAGTAGGGGGCGATTCAACCCATGCTCAGATTCATTTTACACCTTCAGGATGTATTGAAAGCCCGTTCGAGATGCGATGTATTTATTAGAATGCACCCAGGGAATTTGTATTGGGGATTAAAACGCTTTTTTGGAAAGGTAGCAGGCAGGAAACTCCTCTCAGAAAAGGGAACAGGGTGGAAAGAGGTCATACAGGGAGCAATCCGATAACCGAAAACGTCTATATGGGCGTTATAGCATTTAAAGGTGGCCTTAGACTTTTGCACAGCGCTGTAGATCAAAGTCTCGACTGTCTCAACTATGGAATTTTTTCACTATGGCTTTGCGTTACTACATTTCCCAGAGTTCATCGGTCCCACCCCGCGAAGCCCTACGTCACGCACTGCCGACTTCCTCATCCGGAACGGGAGCGAGAGAGAACGTGAAGTGGTTTTGTAAATAGTAATAACTAATAATGGCAGCCTTTTAACATCGGATGTCACAGAGGGGGAAAAAAGTCTCTAAACACATCAACCGAGAACAGGATAGTAAAAGCGTGAACAAACTAGGGTTGCCAGATATTGAGGGAAATATGCAACCAGGTCTGCTACACTCAATCCTGTGTGACATATGATTAAAAAAAAAAGACAGTGGGATTCTCAATTCCCGAATGTTTTTGCGACGAGTCTGAGCGGAGATTTATCTTTAGGACAGATTTTTTTTATTGCTTGTTCCGCCGACGATCATATTTGAAGAATACAAAAAAAAAATTTTTGCCGGTATTTCTCGGATCCGCCGCAGCACCAATGGTATTGTAATACCAATAATACCAATTGTATTTTTTTTATCTTTTCCCGCCCTCCGCTGGAGAGGTATTTTTCGGTATTTTTCTGTTCATTTAATTTTTTTCCAGATTCACTTTAATTTAATTGTAAGTTAAGTACATTTTATTTTTAAATAAATATTCATTTTTATTTCTTCCTCCTTCCTTGTATTGATTCCAAATAGTCCTCGAGAAATTATAAAGTGCTGAAAAATAAAGATTTATTTGTATTTTTTTTCCTCCCTCATCAGTAGATTCTAAGGTAGGACCATCCGAGGAACAAACAATTAAAAAGTCTGGCCTTATTGTAAACACTTTAAATAATTTATGACGTATACGGACTTCAAAACGATCTAATGACCGCAAATAATGAAAATTTCACAATTTTGTATCCTGTTTTCCACTGATCTGGCACATCTTAGCCTTTTCCAAAACTATTCCTGATCACGTGGACTTAGAAGGATCACCTTTTTAAATCCAGTGAGGTTGCCAGATGTTGCGGTCGCTCAAGTGTAAGGGAAGGACCTTCTGCATCCTCTATAGAAGCTGTTTTTTCTAGAAATGTTATTTTTGATTGCATTCTAACAAACAGACTGACTATATATACATATATAACTATATATGGTCATTATGGTGTTGCTAACCCAATCATATATTTAATCTAAAAAGGTGGCTTAACACTTTAGTTCAAAAAAGCTCGATGCTGCCTCCTTAAAGATAATGGTCGCTTCAAGTCCGGTCATCGTTTTTGTCTTTTTATAACGGAGCACATGCTGGCCCTTATCAGAGCAAGCCTGGGGCAACAGCGGCTAGGAAAGACTTACGTGTTGTATAGAAGAAACCTTGTTGGGTGGTTTCAGTTCCAATATATGTACCTAATTAATAGGTTTATAGTTATTTAAAGGAAATATAACAAATATAAAACATAATTATCGGTGAGGAACGTGGATGGATGTCAGACTCATGTTCATGGTCAGTAGTATGTATCACAGCCCTGGGCATTGGCCCGTCCATTACCTGTGCTTTTCTGGGTTGATTTGGGTATTTTGGGTGGAGTTTTAGGAGCTAGTGGACGTCCCGTTTTCTGCTCGGGGATCCCTCGTTAGTCTGAACATCACCATGGAACATCTTGCTGTCTGGGCTCCGTATAAAAGCAGCCACAGCAAGAAAAGGAAAAAAGGCGCTAGTTTTTTTAAGCGCTAGGTGCTGACACTGATCTTTTTACTGCAGTGAATCGATGATTTATGAATCACGTTGCTCCTGCAGCGGCGAAAAACGAGCAGTGTTTATTATCCGGTCGAACAATTGGGAGTTAAATGTATGATCTTTTGGATTAATACTAATAATAATTAATATTTCATTACGGCGATTCTTTTTTCACGCCAAGGATATTTGTGATAAAACAAAAAAGCTCAGTTAACTAATGATTTTATTCTGTACTTAGGCTATGCGCTTTATCCCTTTTCCAAAATCTCTTATATCTATATTTGGTACCAAAGCAGCATCCTGGAAAGTCTCTGAGGAGCAAAAATGGGCAGAGGAACTCCAGTTCACTGTAGATATTTCTCCCTCTACAGACCATAATATCATGAAACCATTCAGAATCTGGAGGAATTTCAGTCCTAAAAAGCCTTAACTGAAACAGGGTGATCTCTCTCCCCTCCCTCAGAACCGTCGTTCATCCATATCTGATAGGAGCACATGGGTAAGGGGTTACTTTATCCAGAGTTACGTTCACAAATACCACTTAAAACTTTACTGTACAAAAAACAAGCCTCGTGTTATAACCACGCCCACAGGCTCCGCCCACTCCTCTGGGCTCTGAGGCATCCAGGATGGACCAAAGATTTTTTGTGGACCAAAGATGAAAAGAGGAGAATCCAGACCTTCACCGAAGACCCCGATACGGCTGCAAATCGCGGTTTTTACCATGTTTTTTCCTTTAAATTAACTGCTTCTCCTAAAGGTTTAAATACTTTTGTCACTCACAGATATGTAATATTTAAGAATGTCCCCGATAAATAAAGGACAAAGCTTAGAACTTATATGCACATCATTAAAAAAACTCACCAAAAGGGGCTAAAGTTGCTAGAAAAACTGTACGATTAACAATAGGTCCCAGTTACCCTGTTCGGCCGGCTCTAGCCTGGGTACAAGCTGAGATTCGGTTGTTTATAGAGGTTAACAGGTTCAGATGTTACAGATCCTGCAAACTGAACCCGGTTGTTCCAGGAGGACATGCAGACTCCATACAGAAAGGACCGTGACACTGCTCGATGGGATCGTACTGGGAAAATACGAAAATTCAGACAGGTTATAATAATATAATTAAATAAGAGCTCATGCTTAAACCCTCTCCGCAGTCCGACAGCTGTTTCTGGTGGCGTTTCCTCCCGTGACCTTCATCGTGAGCATCTTGCTGCCTTTTCCATTTCGATGTCTGCACCACGTTTTTGTTTTTGCATTCTCGCCATGTCCGTTCTTTCTGTCACCCTCTCCAGCATCCTCTGTCCTAGGCTTTTTCCCCCGGTCAGTTCCTTGTTATGTTCACCCACCAGAATGTGGAACCGAGCCACTTCATGCGAGCGCAAAACCGCGAGTGTTGTTCTAGCTGGAAGGTTCCCAAACGCTGCCGCACCCAAGCGTGCACTAATTCTAGCTCCTCTCCATCTCCCTTTCTCTTCGGACCTACAGCGCCCGGCTTGGTCCAGTTCTTGTTGTGTCCTGTACAGACCGATGGCCGACGGCCCTGCGTTGGAAGAGGTTTCGACTTTTTTCCACGTTTAGACCCTCGGTGGTTTCTGGTCAGGGTCAAGAGGGCTCCAGGATCTATTATTAGAATTTGGGCATTAATAGAAACGACTACAGATGAGCCGAAAAAAAGTACTTATGTATCTGCTAACTATAAAGATTAGGACAAACTTTGGGAGTCGGATGTCCACGGCTAAAACTCGCGGACAAAAACTCATTCAGAAAACCATCAAGGAATCGTTTTTTGCCATAAAAGCAACACATGGCAAGGCATAACAAATGCTGTCTCTGTTTACATCACAAAGGGCACGGTGCCAGTTCAGGCGGATTAGAGAGGAGGGCACCTTGTTCACTGTCTGGTCTCAAAGTTTTCGGGTTACCTCACCCTCCGTCCACCGCCTGTCTTGTTTTCTGTTCATGGTGTTTGTCCAGTTCCAGTTTCCCTGCCCTCTCGCTCCGGTTGGTCTTCTGCCTGTTCCGGTTCTTGTTGTTTTATTTTCAATTCTCTGGTCTTCTGGAGTGCCCCCGCATTGACTGTCCAGTAGGCTGTATGGTCACCCAAGAATGCCGGAACGCACTGGACCTGATGGTCCAGGGTTTAAATCCCCTGGATAAGGGCGTCTGCAAAATGCCGTAAATGTAAATGCTCTGATTAGACACTGAGTCTCACCACAAGAGGGCGTAAAATAGCGCCCCGTTCAAAGTAAACAGGCTCTTAGATGCTTTTGGGTGGTGTACGTTTTGGCGAGGGATTGCTGACTGCTGGCATTCCTTTATAAAACATTTACATACAGACGTCACAGCTCAGTAAAGTTGGCGTCCCAGCAGGCCCCAGGTTTACCCAGAAATATTAAGGTGGTGTTCCGATCAGGTTTAGAACCTTACTGTGTGTGGGCGAGCATTATCCTGCAAAAAAATGCCATTTGGAAGCCCTGGCATAAGAGGCAACGCATGGCCTTGAGATGTTCTGCACATATGGCTGAGTTGTTAGTGTCCCTGGTATCACTACTAGGGGCGACGGCACGGAAAAACTCCCTAAACCATAGCGGTGTCCCGAACAGAACTTGGATTAGTTGCATCTTTTGGGAAGCGGATTTTCACCGGCTTTGCACGCCCCAGCGCGCGCTTTCTGAACATACCAAATAGCACATTTAGAGGCACCAATTGACCTCCAACAGCTGACCTTTGGGTTGTGCAGGGAAATCGGAAATGGGACGATCTCCACGCAGGACGATTTCCTCAGGATGGGGAGTAAGGGAAGAGAGAGAGTCTGGAACATTTTAACCTCTTCCTGTCGCGGTTCCAGAGGGCCCAGTGGGGTTCTAGAGATTTAAAAATAACGTAAGATGAAGAAAGAGGGAGTGAAGGAGGCCCGGGCCGAGCATGGGATGAGACTCAGGGGCATGAACCGATCCACAGCAACCTCATGTGACCCCGAACGAATGAACGAGCTCAATTTGACCACCTCCAGCTGCCCAAATGGTCCGGTAACTTTAGCGTTTAATGACGATGATTACAGGTTATGAAACGGCATACCGTAGTATTCCAGTGTTTGTGAAACGAGGCATGAAAGCAATGTGTGAAATGCACTTGGGTGAAGGTCTGGACATTTTCAGCAAGTCCACGCTTGCGTTTGCACATCTGGATGTGTGGATAACAACAAAATGAAGGCTGTAGCAAAGCGATCGGAGTCTGAACGGGGTGAAACCTTGAGGTTTAGAGTCCTGGAGGTACCGTACTGCCTCTGTAACACGGTTTTGTTTGTTTGCTCTTAATGGTGCGTATCGAATGGCCTAAGACTTTTGCACACACAGTACTGTACACAGCACTTCACAATGTTCCAACGGGCATAAACTTTGGGAGAGAACATGTTAAGGTGATGCGTTAAATAACGTGTTGATATTTTAATGGCGATGCCTGGCACGGGAGACAGCTGCTCGTACATCCCGTCCTAACGAAAGCACCTAATAAAAAGAAATGCTTTGCATTAATAAAGGATCGTTACGGTAATCCGGGATGTACACCTCTTACGAAGATCAGGGGGTAATTCTGGAGGAAATATCCCCCAAGTTTTCATAAACGACGGCCGGTGGAGCCAGCCAGCGGACAAGCGTCGAGGTCCTCCAGATGTGCGGCTGCTCCTGGACGTCCGGCGTGCCGATCGGTCGCATTTGCAGCCGTGTGAAGGTGAGAACGATCATCGTGGGACACAGGACCTTCTTCAGTTCTTCAGTTCTGATCCAGCAGCTCGGTGCAGGATTGGGGTTCGAACCCGCAGAGCCATTTGTGCTTAATTAGCGTGAACCCCTGACGGCTCCTGAGTTCTGAGACGAACGGGACGACTGGCACGACGTTTCCAATCCAAATCCTGCGCCTTTTCCCATTATCGAAGGTCTTTTCGGCCACTCTGCCCCGTATGTTCAGGGTATGCGGTTCTTAGAGGAGCGCCGTTTCAGAATTTTAGTCTTTTGGCCACAATTTGGGCGAAGATTTCCTTCAGACTTTCCTTTTAGCCCCTGCTGGTAGACCCGTATGACCGTACACCCCGAGCCCAGCTCCTTCCTTCGCACTACGGCCTTCGGAACGCCCAGCACACACGTTTTCCACGCACCGAACCGGACGTTCACGGCACTGTACCACCTTTTCTTGACCCACCGACCCCGTTACACTCCCCACAGATGTTCACAGCCCCACCGCGACAGTACCGGCAGCTTTGTGAGCTACCTGAATGGTGACGCCGCAATGCCGAGGCACTAAAACTATGGAACTATCGCCCGTTTTGACCTCTCCGAATATATGCGTAGATGAAAACCCGGTGGGGGATTTGGGGAGGGGAGGGGAGGGTGGTCATTTGCACGCATAAGTAAAACTTTTAACAGCAACAGGGTGTTCTTGCGAGCACATTAAATCGGAACTGGGCTTCAAAAAGGCAGGTTTATCCTGCGAGTGCTGTCTTTCTAAATAAGCACTGCACGGCGAGAGAGGACTGACGGACAATTAAATGATATAATACGCGGGAGAATGTGAACGGTTGTGGGAAAATATCATGGAAAATATTAGCAGGATGGAAAGTATTACAGGTAGTTGGATTCTGTGTGATACAGTAATAATATAATGATTTCTGTCTTTGCGATGACAAAAACTTCCAGAATAAAACTGATTCGGTCTGATCCAGCCTCCTTGCATGCCACTCTCACACACACTCTCTCTCACACACACACTCTCTCGTTTAATGAGTTGGTTTGGCCGCTGTCGAGATACGGGCAAAGAGGCACTTTATGACTTAATTTGAACTGATGAACCGAGGGGGAAAAAAAAAATCCTGAATCACAGAAAAGCGAGAGAGGAAAAGAAAAGTGAGCGAACAAGAGGGAGCGCAAGCGGATTAAAAGGTTCCTAAAACTATACGAGTGAGCACGCGAGTACGTTGGGTGGATCGAAAGTATTTGGACACCCCTGCGTAAAGTGGAAGAACAAGGGCAAAGGGGCGTAGTGCCTAAACGATACCAAACGACCGACGCCGTGGTTCGGGAGATAGGGGGGTTTCACAGCAAGAATCCCAGGGTTCAATCCTAGGGTGGAGTGTAAGGTTAACTGGCGTCTCTAAAGTGGCCCTTAGTGAGTGCCCTACGATGGACTGGCGCCATAACCTGCTTTGAGAAAGCGCTATAGAAATTAATCTGACTTGACAACTGGGCTGGACAAAGGCCTGACCTTGACTCCTCCTCCTCCTTCCTCATCATCATCATCATCATCATCATCATCATCATGCCTCACTATCCTGTTTCCTGACAGTTACAGTACAAGCTACTGATGTGGTGATGCCATGAAGTGTTCCACGAGCGCATGCCAGCCTGATGTTCGGGTGTCCGTATACTTTTGGCTGCACGACTTGCATTAATAACAGCACATGACAGTTATACGTGTCATGCCTCGTATTATTGTCAGGAACTGTCACATTCCATGAACTGATATACTGCTTATGAAAGGGATTGTACACTAAAAGCTTCTGACATGATTAAAGGTTTGTTTTTGCCGACGGAGCGGAACGAGGTCAAAATCAAGCTGTTGTGGCATTGCTGTGGTTAAAACGAACAAGAGCACCACACGTAATCTGACGAGCGAACACAAAAGGAATGTCAGAGGAATCTCGGGTCTGAGCCGTAGAAGCTCTGCCTTCGCTTTTACCCCGAGTTTCCGGGACGGTTTCCTCAAATGTTCGGATTTGTTGTTGACGGTTCCACTTGTAACTGCTCTGTCAGGCCTTTCCGACCCGCCTCGGAGCTGGCAAGGCGTGGCACTCGCTCCGGTGATGATCTGCTCCATCCCTCGGGTGTGACGAGCGGTTATTTTGAGTTCATTTTCGCCTGCTGGTTTTTTGTTCTCTGTGACACCCAGAGATGGCGCTGTGTGTGTGGAAACCCCAGGAGATCCTCACACCAACGACGATGCCACGTTCAAAGTCGCTCAAATCACCTTTCTTGCCCATTCGGGTCCAAAACAGACAGCAGGTTCCAGGCTGGAGATTTGCTTGAGATACAACTGTCTGGTCAATGAGTGGTCTTGCACTCCTTCGGACTTGGGTCTTGACCCCAGCATCTCAGTCTGGACCTCATTTGGACTCGGCCTTGGAGTAAGGCGGACCCTTTGTTGAAACGGTCGTCGAGACCGGCCAAGTCCGATACGTCTGTCTAAGGTAATGTTAATTCTGAACAAATCGGACTGGGTCTTGACCCCAGAATCTCGGTCTGGACCTCATTTGGACTCGGCCTTGGGGTAAGGCGGACCCTTTGTTGAAACGGTCGTCGAGACCGGTCGAGTCGGATGCGTCTGTCTGAAGCAACTTCATTTCTGTCGTTCAAAAATCTGCACTGCACAAGTTCTTGATGTTTCCGGTCAAAATCCGATCGGCAAAACATTTGATCTTAAATAGTCTGACGTTCAGAATGATCACGTGTTTACATTTAGTCCCAACCACGGAGCAGTACCTTAACGGCTAGGCTACCACAGTCCCAAAGGAATGAGGTCCAGAGGTATATATACAGTTTAATCCGGTTAATGGGACCACATCGGGACGGGATCGTTTTGGTCCTAATAACCGGCTGGTCTGATTAAACGAACATGCCCTATGTTAGAAGACGGGACGTGCTA
>JAUZSU010017842.1:0-10871 GCA_034780255.1 Parotocinclus maculicauda
TGAGCGAATCATTTTATGATGTAGGCCGAAATTGAGCTTCCCCTCCTTGAAAGACCAGCATCCGCCACTGATTCATATTGTTCTACAGTGTGTGTGTGTGTGTGTGTGAGAGTGAGTGTGTGTGTGATTTTTAGTGTCTGCACAAATCTCTCACGCATTTATGTTACAGTTCTCTTGCGGAAAATATGCTTTATATTTACATTACAGTCGCCTGAAAAGTTAATGCGGCTCTGCTCAGTGTGGAATTTCGTTTCACACGACGACCTTCAGCAAAGTGGTCACATTAAATAATATGGTGCTGCTGGGTGTGTATAAAATTAAAAAAGGTTAAACATTAAAAACGTTCTGCGCTTGTGAACCGATCCTGGTGTAAAAGGCGTATCACCTTAAGCTGGTTGAACTTGAGCAGGTCGCTGTCACAACTGAAAGAGGACAACAGGCGGCGCTGTTCAGCACGGAAGTCGGATCCAGAGCGTGATGAGGATGAAGGCTGGGCTTGTGTGATCTTGAGCTGCAGGGATATTTAGGATATAGTACTTAAATAATTCTGTATTCGTGTAGAACTGTATAAGGCCAGACTTTTTTTATTGCTTGTTTCGCCGACAATCATATTTGAAGAATACAAAAAAAAAAACAACATTTTTTGGTATTTCTCGGATCCGATGCAGCACCGATGGTTGAAATAAAAAAAATTATAATAAATTATTATTTAATTTTACATTATACATTAAATTTTTTTTTCAGATTCACTTTAATTTAATCGTAGGGTAAATTAATTTTATTTTAAAATAAAAATGTATTTTTATTTCTTCCTCCTTCCTTGTATTGATTCCACCTAGTCCTCGAGAAATTGAAAAGTGCTAAAAAATAAAGATTTGTTTGTATTTTTTTTCCTCCCTCCTCAGTAGATTCTTAAGTAGAAACATCCGAGGAACAAACAATTAAAAAAGTCTGGCCTTAACACTAAAACTAACTTCTTACAATTTCTTAAAAATAAACTATGAAATTTGTATACCACAAAATCACACGTTATTTTTAATAGTTAATCTTCATACATCAGATTTTTTTTACTTGTTTATTTACTTAGGGTAAAGCTACTATAGAGCATTCTATTATTTTATTTTTATTTTAAGTCAGTATCTTGAGCAGAATGTACCCCCCTTACCCCCCGTTACACCCCCTAACGGCTTTTTTACATCCGGTCCCATTAGTACGGACGAAAAAAATGAACCTAACAATGCAGATGGTAATTTCTGACCAATCAGAGCTCGGTTGCCGGGTAGAACAGCTCATTAACAGGCTGATTTTGAAACCATGGATATTAAAGTAAATCTGTGGTGGAATATGAAGCTAAAAAGCTGAAGAATGATGATAATAAAGCTCACAGTGACTGGATGGAACCGTTTGAATGTTTATCTAAGAACATTCGAATAACAATCTAGAGCTTCCTGCACTCATCCTTGCTGGTGTAGCATTTGGATATTTATTTTTTTTCCTTTTTTATGTTGGTGATGTGAAAAAGCCACGTAAAAACACGAAGAGAAGGTGAAATTCGAGAAAGCAAAATCAGGGGGTTTAATCAGAGAGTTTATATCAAAGCTAAAGCTCTTTACAAACGACAGGGTTGCCAGACGCCAAATTAAAACGCATTAATCACACTAATGATAACACAATCTGGCAAAGTTCTAATGGAAACATGACACGTACCGTGCTTCTTTACTGGGCTCCATTATAAACGGCCGTTTTAACGTTGTACTCTGTGGAAATTAATACAAGACACATTAAAACACAAAGAGGAGCCTCATTCCCGTGTTAGTGTGTGTGTGTGTGTGTGTGTGTTTCTCTCTTACCTGACTCTGAACAGAAGCAGGAGGCTGCAGGGTCGAGATCTGGGAAAGCCTGCTGCTCAGAAACTGAATCTGTAATCCCGGTTTGTTTAATGACAGACCTCCAACCGCACTTAGAACCCCGGGTTTAGCCTGCACAGGTCACAATACAGACAGGATAGAACAAAGGGTTACAGCTAAACATTCTCTCTTACAGTAGGGAATCTCTGAATATAAACCGTAAACATTTCAATAAAACATTACGATTCAGTTTATTCACCTTCTCCCCTGCACACTTAAAACTACAGCCCCTATAACCTCAGAGTGTCCACAAACTTTTGGCTATGCACTCTAGCTGGTCCTGTGGGTTGCCAGTGATTAATAAAACCCACCTGAACAGGCTGAGTGAGGTTCGGAGCAGGTTTTCCCTGGTTAATCGTTACTGCACTCGGTCCAGAGAATACCGGCGTATCGGTGGAACCTGAAACATAAACGATTATTTATTTATTTAAATAAACAAACAAACCTGAGCTAATTAAATCAAACTCTACAAATAACAGGGAATGTTCACCAAGAGATTTAAAAGACTTCATTTAACAATTAAAACGTCTGCAATAAAGCAACACAAACAAAAAAAGGAAATAAAACATATTGAGAAACACAATAATAAAAGTGATCATGTATTAAATAAATACAAGTTTAGTTAATAAGCACTTTCACATAAACAAAAAAAGATAAACAAGCAAAACAACTCAAAGTAAAAAGTTAATCTGCTATTTGTCTCCACTTTTGTTTACTTTTACAAAATAAAATGAAAGTTTATTTAACATGCACTTTTACAAAATAAGAAACAAAAGGAATGAAAGAAAATAAAAACTGTTCACCAGCACAGGTTTTTGTTAAACTTTTGCCCCGCCCCTATAATTAAAGAATTAATTACATAATAAATAGAGTTCCACTGCAGCTGGTTAAATTTTTGTAAAAAAATTAAATTAAAACGAACAAATTTTGCCAGCAAACTTTTGTTAAAATAAAAAAAATTAAATATCTAGAGCGACAAAGACTGGCTAAAAACAATAAAAACACAACAATTTAATACAATTCTGTAATAATTCAAATTGAATTTAGTAAATAAATAAACATTTATAATCATTTAAATTGTTAAAAAAAAAAATTCAACTAAACAAACAAAAAAACAACACAAACAAAACTTGTAGCTGCTAAATTGCCAAACTGAAGGAATCCTCTGACCTGCAGCCGAGGTTTTGACGAGCACAGATTTTTGTTGGAGCAGTGCTGGGACCGGCCCGGGGGCGGTGGTGCCGGCTGATGATGTCACCACTGGGGCAGCAGGGGGTTCAGGTAGTTTGGTGAACTGATTCGGGGCCTGAGGCTGAGCTTCTTTGGCCTGGAGCAGGATGTTCTGCTGTGAATAAATCAAAACAAAACCATAAGGCTTAAATAGGAGTCCGAACCGTTCTCTTCAAGTCCAGAACAGATGTTTCAGATGTTTTAGGAGCAGCTTACCTGGCTGAGCTTCTCCAGCAGCTGTTTTTGTTGGGCTGACGGTTGGCTGATGGACGACATGGAGTTGAACAGCTGGAAATGGTGCTGCTGTTCGGCGCTCAGGACCGCCCCCTGCTGTTTCAGCACCGTCCCAGCGGGGACGCTCACCGTCGGCGTGGCGAAATGGAACTGCGCCGGGGTCGCCTGGGGCGGCTTCGGGGAGCAGGAGGAGGCACGTGGCTGCTCCTGCTGCAGGACCAAAGGCTGAGGTAGAACGTGTGGAATCTGTACTGGATGGGGCTGCTGCTGCTGCTGCAGGATTTGGGCTGCTGGTTGGGACGGCTGGGGCGACCCGCCGATCTGGTTGTGGATTATAAAAATGTTAGGTATTGAGGAAGGCGTGCAAGAACGGGTAGGGGCCTGGGGCTGAGACGGCGGTTGGGTCTGGGGCTGAGAGGACGGCTGGGATGGTGCAGGATGAGGAGACTGGATCTGCTGACCCAAGGTAAGAGGGGAAGCCTGGGAGGGCTGGGGACTGTCCGATAGAGTCGGCGTTGCACTGCGGGCGGCCATGGACTGAGAGGGGGAGGCGCTTTTGATCTTTAATGCTTGTGGATGAGCCACCTGAGAAAAGCAGACAGATCATGAAGAAAATTACTCCGTTTAGTAGTTCAGGTTATTTTGGACTAAGCGTGACCTCGCCTCAGAGAAAACAAAACATACGATGGTTCTACAATTAAACAAACTATATATGAAATCTTTGAGGTCTTCTACACGTGCCTTTGCTGTTTTATTAATCAGTTTACCTTCTTTAATTTTGACTTAACTTTTGTATCCGGAAAATAGAGAATAAAAAAAATCTCAGTACAACTGTTCGTAAAAATAAGTAATAAAATAATCAAAATGATTACGTATTCAATAAATAAAGGTATAGTTAAAAAGCACTCGTACATAAATAATAACAGCAAGAAGAAGAAACACAGAAAAGTGAATGTTCACCAGCACAGCAGAATAAAAAAAAGAAATAAAAACGTCTAAATTAAATAATTAAAAGAGTTTAGTTAAAAAACACTTTAGTCAAAAAACAAAACAAATAAACAGCATCAGTTTAATATGGTTAACATCTTAGATTATATAGACCTGATTAAAACGTATTCATATAAATATGTTTTGTTGAACCTTAAAATGAAGTAAAAAATAACTTTAAAAAAAGAAAAAAAGACATTTCCCTGGTAACTCACGTCTTGACCAACAGACTATAAATTATCAACTTTTTCAAGGAAAAAAAAACATTTTTAACCCTAGTTAATTTCAGCTAGCCAAACCAAAACTTCCCTTTGATGTTATTTAAGCAGGGTTACATTCTTTAGATTTATTTACGTACACTTTAAAATAATTAATAAATCTGTATAATCGGCAAAAAAATCAAACCGGTCAGAATCGCACACCAACCTGCTGCAGGAACATCTGGACTGGTTCCTGACTGAGGATAATGCCAGAGCTTGGGGGAGTAAACAGGACCTTCCCAGGGCTGTGTTGGACCTGGGCGGCCATGCCCACTGTGCTGACCGGGGCTGTGGATGTAGTGACTGTAGAGGATGGAGACGTCGAGGAGGGAACGGACATGGAGACGGACACTGTAGGGCCTGTTTTGACAGGAGGGATGGACGACTGAGGCTGGGTTTGGGACTGGGCGGCCTGCTCGGTGGAGCTCCCCAGTACGGTTACGTTGTCTCCTGGCTGGCACTGTGCCATGGCTGCTACTCCAGTGCTGCCGTTTCCAGGGATGCCCCCGGCCTGAGGCTGAAGGGTCGGTTGTAAACTGACAGCCGGACTCAGACCCTCTAACGGCAGGGAATTCTGTATGGGCATGCCCTGTATAACCGTTTGGACGTGTTGGTTCTGCGACTGGGATATAGAGACGGGCATCTGGAACAGTGTAGGGTGCCCCATCTGCCCGGGCTGGAGCTGTATGGGTCCGGAGAGGATGTGGGCTGCACCAGGATGACCTTGCGATGCCAGAACCTGTCCAATATTTATATTCGCATTGGTCGTTAAGATCTGGTTGGCAGCGATAATCTGGCCCGGCCCCGTACTGGCGATGATGTGCCCGCCAGGCTGTTGGGTAAGGATTTGCCCTCCGGTTTGAAGCTGGGGCAGAAGGAACTGATGGTTCTGACCTTGTAGGACAGCCTGAGAAGGGATAACGATGCTCCCCTGTTGGTTTAGGACGTGAACGCTAAGAGGTTTGCCTGACGTGGCAGTGCCATGCTTAAACAGGGCCTGGGAGAACTGCGCCCCCTGCGTGGCACCTTGCGTACTCAAGACGACGTTTGAGCTCGGCTTGCCGGCAAGGAAGGCCACGTTCTGGGCGGCAGCGGCTGGGACTTGCTGCATCCCGAGCGCTTTGTTGGAGTCGTTCTGCATGGCGTGCGAGCCTGGCATCTGCTGCTGCTGCTGCTTGAACAGTTTGGGTTGGATGGTGCCCCCCTGGGGAGGTTTGGGCTGTATCGGGGTGGGCGTTCGCTGGATGATGACGTTCTGCATGATCTGGTTTTGGGGCTGAGGCTGCGTTTGGGACACCGTTTGAGGGCCGCGGGCGAATCCGACGATGCTGCTAGACGCAGCCATGGTGGTACCGCTGCTGTTGGTGCTGGTGTTGCTGACGCAAACCGCTGGGCCGTTCAGCATGGGCTTGCCACCCTGGATCAAAAGTCCTCCCCCGAGGCTGGCCGGAGTCCCAGAACCCGCAGCATCAAGCCCAGGTTGGTGCAGCTGATAACCGCCCATGGTTTTAGTCAGGATCTGCTGCCCCGACGGGTTGATGGTCATTACAGTAGGCTGACCACCCAAGACCTGAATCTGTCCAATGCCCAAATGACCCGACTGGCCACCGTTCGGTACAGCCTGAAGGCCTGAAATGGGCTGAAGGGTCACATTCCCGAGTCCGACCTGCTGCATGAAGGGCTGGACGTTGATGGCCTTGTTCATGACTTGGGGTTGGAGCTGCAGGCCGGGGTGAGCCAGAACCGAGCCGAGCATGTCCGCGGCGGCGCTGGAGGGCGTGTTCGTGGCGGCCTGGCCTTGAAAGATTTGCGCGTTGCCGCCGATGCCGACCGCGGGCAAACTGGCATCAGGTATGGGCTGAACCACCTGGGTTAGCCCGGTTAGCCCGAACGAGCTCAGGTCGAGCTCTGCGTCGGCTTCCTGTAGGCTCTGCTCGGTGATGTTGGCTTCTGCCAGGCTCTGCTGAAGGATATCGCACGGTTCGTGATTAGACTCGACGCCATTGCTTTCGCTGCCCCCTCCTCCTCCTCCACCTCCTCCTCCTCCTCCTCCCGGCGAGCATCCGAGGATGTCGTCATCTTCTAAAAAGTCCAAATCAACGCTGACTCTGGGCAGCCCGGGCGGCTCGGTCGTCGACAGCTCAGCAGGTGGCTGGACTTCCGGGACGTGTCTCTACGGGAAACAGAAATATAATGTTAATTAGAAAACAGGCCCTTATACGAGACGGCAGGACTAAAAACCAAAACGAAAGACTATGGGAAAGCTTATCGGATCTCTTTCAGATCTGATCTGATTCGACGGTACAGCAGGAGATTGCATGCTTGGACCAAGGGCAAAGACGGTGGGAAAGAGGGGGACGTTACTCACCCCCGTGCTGGAGAAGAACGAGTTGGACGGGTCACCCGAGCCATCCAAAAGGTCGTCCGTGTCCAGCTACAGACAGGCATAGCCAGACCACCACAGCACAGACAAGGACACAACGGGACAGGGAAAAAGTGCAGAAGCATGGCCAAAGACCCAAAGGTAGAAGAGCAAAGGGAAAGAAAAGTGAGGATAGTGTCCAAACCCAGGCCACCACAAAAGGTGCAACACAACGTCAAAGCAAAAGTGAGTTAAACAGGAAGGAAAAACAACGGGATTAGTACGTCCGTATTGTGAATTAACGAGGAAAACGAGGCCGGAATTAAGAGAACAAACGAGAAAAACTTCTTTGACAGAAAATCAATGCTCCACAAAGAAGTCTGACAGCAGTTCTGAGAGCTACCGTAACTGCTTCAAAAGTCTGGACCAAACGCTGAGAGAAGCTGTACTTACTTGTGTCTCTGATCCATGAAGAAAGTCATTAAGAGCTTGTGGGTCGCTGAAAAACAAGAAATCGTTCAAAACAATCATCTTAGATATTTAGGAGTGAGAAATGTGGCAGGTCAGTTCAGGCGCGAAGACTTACCAAATTACATCTAGCAAGCACCTGCCATCTTCATCATCCATGTCAACTACAGAAAAAACAACAATTAACTTCCCATTTTCACACAATACCAAATTCTGAGATCTGACATCTATGAATACAAGTTGGAGCAGCAATTTGTCGTGGCTTAGATTTCACCAGGCGTTGAGACGTCCATTCGTTTTGGTGCAAATTAGAAGTTTTAAAAAGCTCGTTCTACTTCGTCCCAGAGATTCTCTGCAGCCGGGGGAAGCTTTGGCATTTACTGAAAGTGTCCTTCTGCCCCGTGTTAAACAGCTGTCATAAAGGGATGATCTCAATTCACAACAACGCTTAGGTAAACCCCACTAAAACGTCCATCCACAGGTATCTGGTACCTGATTCATGCTGCTCAGTTCAATATCGGAGCTTCCATCAACAGATGCAACAGAAATCTGAATTCCTCCGATCAGGTCATCTTTTCCTCAGCTCAGCTGTCCAATGTGTGTGTTCTTTACACCACTGAAGTCTTGCCTTAAGTTTTTTAGACACACACACACCATTCAACAGCTCAGATCGCTCGGATTTTCCATCATAACATGGATTTACACCGAAACTAATCCACAAAATGATTTTATGCTGCATTCCAGGATCACAAGTCTAAATGGTCCTAATAAAGTGGCCACTCGATGTAAAATTACTGATTCACTGTTAAAATCAAACCCCTTACGAGCATTAAGCACCCACGATCCTGATGCTCGGTCACCGGCTGCCCTTCTTTCACTACTACCAGGATTGTGAGGACTATAGTAGCCTAGTGGAATAGATACTGGACTATGGACCAGAAGGGTACAGGGTTCAAAGCCCTGGATAAGAGCATCTGCTAAACGCTGTAAACGTAAATACCAGGTTACCTCATGCAACCATGGCCTAACAACCTTAAATCCTGGTATGATCCAAAATCTGGTGGAGGTTAAAGCCTGTGGGTCCAGGATACAGCTAAAGTGTTCAGTGCTACACATAACAGATTTAATTATCATAAAACATGCCATCTAAACGAATAACCCCCTATAGCAATAATGGGCTTAAGAACAACCATGGGTAATGAGATTCAAAACAGCATGAGTGTTCATCTGTAGAACCTAAAGACCGTGGTCGAGTTTCAAACGCCACTGTAAATCTATATTTCTCACAAAAATTACTTTATAAATCATGAAATATCCGGTACTTTTTGTAAGCAGTATAATAATTAGACTATCAGCAAGCAGTGACACTTTTGTTCTAGTGATTGATTAGAAGATAAAGTGGTGGAGAAGCTCACTGTGAGACAGCAGAGGACGCTTTACTCATTATTTACACTCCAGAACCTACAGGAAACAAGCTTAATACAGCAGAACACAAACAGACAACTACACAAACGTACACAAAATATACAGAGAGAACACCGAAGTCTGTCACCCCACTATAAATCCACAATATCACTGTAAGTAGGTGAGCTTTTAACAACCACAAAGTCAGATTTATGGAACCAGGGCTCCCACTAACCAAACTATTGAGCTTAATATCATTATGGGTGGCTAAAATAACAATAGGTTCATTAAATATTCTGCTTAACAAAAACTCATATTTCATTTGGAGCAAAGGATTAACAAATGCTCACCTATTGCATTAAGGGAAAGCAAAAACAAAAGCACGTTTTGTGTTTATCTCAAATCAATCACAACAAATGCAAAGCGTAACACGACAGCTAACAAGTTTATCCCTGATTATATCACAACACAAGATAACAATATCACCAAAACGTCTAAACTAAACATTTATCTGAGATCAACAACAACCACTTGGTTTTGGGGATAAAACTTAAGTTAGTTATAAGTTTAAACATCATGCTCTGCACTTGAGCCATTCTCATTTAAATGTATGACCAAGTAAGACAGAGATTTTACCGGAACGCAGCATGTGAACGAATGGTCATACAAAGCTATCAAACATTAGAACTTAGTGCTTTAATAGTATTTATAACAGACAGTGTGAGAACGGCCACAGTCATATTAATGCCTGTCTGTAGGCGTTACGCTGGTCCATGAAATCTCCACTAGAAAACCTTATAAACACTGTTTGCTTTGTTGCAGTTTTCTCAAACAAGTGGTGGAAATGGAACAGGATGTGACGGAGGAATTGTAGAACCTGAGGAATCAATACTCTGGAGAATGCGACTGCAAGTGCAGGAAGCATGTGAGAGAATCAGAACTACATTAGAAATCTAGATATAAAACAAACAAAACACTAATTCAAAAACAAACTAACTAACCTTGTGGTTTTGATTTTAAAAATGTACGGTGCATGGTCAGATGAAACCGTAAGAAACCAAACGTATAACTCAGCAAAACAAATGTGTGGGTGTGTGAAAGCAGACAGTAAAGAAACATGCATTCATAAATAAATAGACATTCTTACAAAAAACATATCAGAATATGATTCTAGATCTCATTCTCAGCTTCCTCCCATTTCCAATAAAACACTAAAATATCTATTATCTAATTATCTAGATAGGTTTAGACATGATTAAACACGAGCAGCACCTTGTTCCCATTTCTGTTCCAAACAGACCACTTGCAGTGGAAATTACCAATTTCTTTATAGTTTAAGATAAAACAGTTCAAAACTAAATTACCACTGTCCTGCCTTTAACCTTTTTCAGATCTCACATTCTGAAGTTTCTGAGTTTTCAGGAACTCAAATATAAACTTGTTTATAACTTCAACATTAGGATTCCCTTCGTTATTTAACACCGTACAGGAAACAAAAACCCAACAAAGCTTCACTTATTAATTATCTTAAAACAACAATATAAGATGTTTAAAACAACCGGAGGTGTAATTAATATTTATGAACATAAACAAAGGTATTGCAGCACCACAAATTCTCCATTATTAAAAAAACGATAACATTTGGGTCACCACGTCTTCATGTTTAGAATCACTCCACCTCGATGACAACAAACTCTTTAGAAAGCCTGACAGAAGGAAGCCTTGTAATGGACATTACTGCAAGTGGATTCTTTGGTCAAAAGTCAACTACAAACAGTCAGTTTGGGTTTGGAATAAAAACAACGATTTGGTGGAGCTTCCCTAAACAGGACCAGATTTAAGAAGCATCTCAGACTTCTTACACATGTTCCTAAGATAATCCAGCTCTATAAGACCATGATGCAAAAGTATTGAATCCCATGGTTTTGGAGCTACACAAAAATACTATCCGGAGCGACAAGGGGGCCCACTGTCCGAGTGCCTCACATAGAGACATGCCCGAGAGTTACAGAGGGATCC
>JAUZSU010017853.1:0-10870 GCA_034780255.1 Parotocinclus maculicauda
CCATCTCCACATCATTGCATTCAGTTTTTATTCACAATTTGTTTAGTGTCCCAACTTTTTTGGAATCCGCTTTGTGTGTGTGTGTGTGTGTGTGTGTGTGTGTGTGTGTGTGTGTGTGAGAGAATATAATACTAAATTACGTTTTAGTCAAAAGACTATGACTAAAACTAAATTTGGAACAAATCACAAAACTAAAAATAAAAAATGGACTTCTGATACAAGGGCAGAAATGCACAGAATTTGAAATACTAAAAAATAAAATAAAATAACAAAAAAAAACATGACCAACAAATAAATTATTCATAACCGGCTGATCGACTAATTAGTTTCATTTAACCAATTTTGTGCCAGTCATCTTGCACAGCTCAGCCGCTTGTGGGTTTGTTTATGAGGTACCCACACAAGAAGAACCTGCCATCTTTCTTTAGCAAAAAAAAAAACTTCCTTCAAAAAAAAAGTTGACTATAAATGCTTTTGTATGCTGTCAATCGTAACTGTTAGACAGAAAGAAAAAATCCAACTCCCCTAACTGTTGTCGAAGGGGTTTGCAATTTCATGCAGTTGAAGAATTATTGCCAATGTCATGTGCAGGTTTTGGATAAATATTGATTTATTACAATAAGTTCCAGAGCACACAATGGAAATGAGAAAACGGGTCTAACCTTGCTGCTTGTACAGCACTGAGCTGTACCACGGCATTGTCACTGGTGGCATTCTGTGAGAGACAGGGGTAAAAGATAGATGGACTGTAATGCATAGACATACAGCTTAGTAGAATGAGCATTTTCCACAGCATTCACAAAGCCACTATTCATCAACACAGTGATATCTTTTGCACTAAACCTCTACAATACCTGTACATTCTCTGACACACACACACACACGCGCGCACATGCGCGCGCGCACACGCGCGCGCGCACGCGCACGCGCACACACACGCACACGCGCACACGCGCACACACGCGCGCACACACACACACGCGCACACGCGCACACGCACACACGCACACATACTGCCAAAAGTACTCACTCTCCCATTCCAAACATTTAATACCGGTTATAATCACTTCCATGGCCACACGTGTATAAAATCAAGCACCGTACTGTGATAGAATTCCACCTGGGCAGCAAGTACAGTAGTGAAATTCGCTTGCTACCAAATATTCAACTCTCAGGGGTATTATAAAGTGGAAGTGATTGGGAAAGCCAGCCAAATAAAATGACAGAGTAGGATCAACAGATGCTGAAGAACAGTGTGCAGAGGTCACCAACTTTCTGCAGCGTCAGCCGCTATAGACCTTAAAACTTCATGTGGCCTACAGATCACCTCAAGAACTGTGTGTAGAGGGCATCATGGAATGGGCTACTATAGAGGAGCTACATTCAAACCTTACATTAGCAAGCGCAACGCAATGTTGTGGTGGTGCAGTGGTGTAAAGCACATCACCACTGGACTCTAGAGAAGTGAAGCCGTGTTCTCTGGACTGACAAATTATGCTTCTCCATCTGCCAAGCTGATGGATGAGTCTGGGTTTGACAGCTGCCATAAAAGCAGCACTTGTCTGAGTGCATTGTGCCAAGTGTGAAGCTTGATGGAGGGGGGAAGGCAGTGTGTGGTTGTTTTTCAGGACTTGGGTTCGGTCTCTTAGATCCAGTGAAAAGAGGCAAGAGATTTTGGACAATTGCATGCTCCCAACTTTGTGGAAACAGTTTGGGGATGGCCCCTTTATTTTCTAAGAACAAAGCAAAATCTATAAGGACATGAATGAGCGAGTTTTTGGAGGACTTGACTGGCCTGACTTCAACCCGATAGACCATCTTTGGGATGAATTAGAATGGAGGCCTACTCCTCCAACAACAGTGTCTGACCGCACTAATGTGCATTTGGAAGAATGGTCAAGAATTAAATTAAACAAACTGTTAAGCCTTGTGGAAAGCCCTCCTAGAAGAGTTGCACATTTATAGGTGCAATGGGTGGGCCGACGTCATATGGATTAACAGTGGGATATCACTCAAGTTCATATGCATGGAAGACGAGTGAATACTTTTGGCAATATAGTGTACACACATACACATGCTTGCTTGCTTGCTTGCTCGCTCGCTCGCTCACCTGTAAGATGGCATCTAGTGTTACATTTTGCTGAAAAAAAAGCAAATATATACAATTTGGTCATGTTAATAATATCAGGAGCACAGGCACATCGGCATATACAGTGGTACCTCGGGTCTTGACCACCATCTGAACTTGTCGAATTTGATTCTTTAAGCATTCTGACCAGTAAAAGGTGTCTCGCCTCACATTGTTTGCCTGGTATTCGGTGCACTTGGCTAACCTAATACAACTCAAGCCACATGACCTATTTCAGCCGAAAGTTAATTCATGATTCAGTACACAGTGATTCAGATTCAAAATAATCCTTGCTCAGTGAAGATCTCCACTGTGTTTATGTTTTTTCTTTATTTTTACATATGCAATTGTGTATTATCAGTCGAAATAAGTCCCCATGGGTCTTAAAATGGTTAGTTATAAAATCCAACCGAAAGGAAAACAAAAACAGGATCCTTCTAAACAGAGACTGCAGTTAGCATTAGCAGCAAAAAATTCTCCTTTTCATTTTCAATCCAATACTCACTAAAGAACGTGCAATTTTTTAACACTTTACTATAAAAGAAGATTTGTGGTAATGATTTCGGCCACCTGAAGGTTAATGTAAGTGTTAATGTGGAATAGGCGCTGCTATGACACCGCACGAACATTTAACTTATGATGGATTTGTCTGAACACATCCCCATCAAAAATCAATACAACGCCATTATTGCATATAATGCCTTACACAAAAAATGTGATCAGTACTCGTTTTTCTGGGTACTTAAGACGCCTTATGGAACAAACTAATGACGAGAACCGGGGTTACCACTGTAATAAAATTTAAATATGACAAATACAGGCACCAAAAAAAAAGGGATATTAGTATTATAATTAGTATTATAAGATCCTCCAATTATGTTGGCTATGAGGTTTTCCTATAGCATATGGTAAAATTATTATACTGAACATTTCATAATTTGGATTTAAATTTTTTTTTGCATGTGTGTGTCAGACAGAAGTAGCAATTCAAAATGTGATATTTCATAAGACAGTAATGGAAAAAAGCATGCTGCGAGATGCTGTGGTTTATTTAACATCGCTTTTAGCATCAACGGATATTAACAAACACATTGTACTTCGAAACTAGCCATACATACTAAGAACAGGGCAATTTAACCTAATCAGTTAAATGATGCATGCATTTGGACTACGAGAGGAAACTGGGGCACTGGAGTAAACCCAAATTGGACACCAGTTGGACACGCAACTTATTGAACCACTGCATTTCACTGTTTTTAACTCTGTTTACAACAATGTTTATTTCAGTGACAATAAAGCTATTCTTCCATTCTATTCAGAGACAGTGGAGCTGTGGAGCACAGGACAGGTGGAACGCTGTGCCACCATGCCACCTACATGCCTTTACATAAGTAATTACATTTTAAATGAAGAGTGTAAAATAGTTTCTGGGACTGAAATGTCAGCTCATCACAGATGTAGCTGAATGAATTTGGACTGTTTAACCCATTAAAAACAATGATCCCCATTTGGGGATCGAATGCTTTAACTCACCTACTGATGGGATGGGATGTAGACGGACAGAAAAAGTAAATTTTTTTTTTTTAAAAGGCAGAAAAAGATTTGGCAGTTAATGGGTTAAGCAGTTTCTTAAAGGATATGTGATATCAGTGCAACACTTAAATAGACAAGCATAACCTTTTAACAGAGAATAAGTAACACTGCACCTGAGATGGTTACACACCGAGCTCCAGTCTGCACTGGTGGGGAACTGTTACTCAAAAGTGGGCACAGTTTGCATGTCTCAACATGTATCGTCATGTTACTGCAGGCCACTGGAGACATTTTTGTGCTTTGAAATGTCACTATACATTAAAAATAATTAATACAGGTTTGCTAAACTACTCCTGACCATAATGATTTTGAAAACATTTGTATTCAGTGCACAAAAATACCTAAACAGTTGTTTAATCTGTTGCTGTTTAATCTGTTAATCAGTGTTAATTAATGATACGCGACAAAGTTACGGTCTGTGATCGTGAAGTAACAGCAGTAAAAGCAGATGATTTAAATATTTAAATACAAATTCAATGCATTTCCTTCTGAAGTCACATGATTTTCAAAATGAAAGATCACTGACTAACTTTAACACAGTCATAACTGGTAGACAAATGCAACAGACAGATGATGAAGCAACAGAGACAGAAAGCAAGTAAAGAGGACAGTATAGTAAGGATACGTGGGAATAGAGCCTCACCCCTTTGAAGTCAGCATCTACATCGGAGTCCTCAAGGCTTTCGTCTTGTGGAACGTTGCGTTTCTTCAGTAGGTGCTCGTCTCTTTTGTTCTGGGAGGAACAACACAGGACAGGGGGTCATTTTATTTTTATCATAAGGCTACAAAGGCCCAAAAGAAGAAGAACAGGCAATACAACGATTTTATTGATGGTCACTGCTGAACAAATATGCTACGGGACAAAAAGAACCCCCTAAATTTCTTCAAGGACTGAAGCACCGATTGTTTCTGAAGAGGCCATTATGAAGGAAAAACAACTTAACCCTTTGGAGTCTTGGAGTTTTTACGGGCAGGGTAAAACTTTTTTTGTCCTAGAAACATAAGCACAACCCCAGAAACCTTGAACTGTCTACATTGGAAATATAAAACGTGCGCGACATCAAAATGTTGTTCTAAGCTGGATAATATCATTGAAAAATTTTTTTATCACCAAACACTTAGTGTTTTAAGAACAATATTATTAACAAGATGGTCCAGCCCAAGAGCAAATAATAATGGCAAACACATTTACAACTTCAATATAAGAACAGCATAGTACCCATGCAGCCATTACTGGATGATTACGAGGTGCAAAAACACCTATTTTGACTCAAACAAAAAACATGGCTGAGTTGTTTTCACCAAGACTTGAGGATGGAGGATGATTGTAAGGAGTAACTTTTTGACTCGTTTTAGAAATAAACAGCATATATGGCCCAGTTTAGCTTATATCCTTGGTAGTTTATTTCAGCACTGCAAAAGTTGCCAGTTTCTTTATGCCCTCTAAAGCTTTTTAGTGGAGCATCCTCACAACTGAGCAGGCACAATTACAAAGTTTGAATAGCAGCTACACACCAAACAGTATGTAATTTATTTTATAAATTAATTTAAGAACACGCAAAGTGATTTTTTGGTTTCATAGTGTCCATATAAGCAAGCAAAAATGTGAATCATTCAATTAAATATTTAAAATGAATAGGTCTTTTTAAGCACGTCTTTCTTTGCTGGATAAAACATTTGAACCAGGCAGTTAAATTACACACAAAATATCTGAATAATTCACGTGTGTGTAACGATTAGTGTGTAACGCCCTGGCGTAATGTGTTAGCACCTATCTGTAGTACATACACCCTCATCCACAGAATTCTAGTTTCTATAATTCTTTTCCCCAAACTACATTTTGGAGCCTGAAAATGCTGTTTCATCAAGACGCATTTAATACTCCCCTATCAAAGCTTTTTCCAGGAACAAATAATCTAACATCTGAAACAGCTGTTAGACTGGAACTGGTCTCTGTACCACAGAATCACTCACAGCAGGAGTAGATGCCATATGCTAATATATTCTTTCCACAGTCATAGCGAGGATGCCAAACACCCTGTCCCCTTATTAATAGAGGGAGAGAGGAAAGCCTTTGCTCTCTTGATCCTTTCTGGAGCGAATCCAAATCGGGTTTTCTGACCACATCAGGAGGGTGACCTAAATACTGTCAGGCAGACAAGAATACTAACAGCAATACCTAATGACAGAGGGATCAACCTAGCAAGAGAATAAGACTAATGAATATTAATCAAATAATGCTATATGAATCAAAGAAGAACAATACTGTTAGCTTTTTAAGAAAAAAATTACATCATAAAGCAGTCGAATACAGACAAAGTAGTATACTACACTGCTCACAAACATTAGGGGATATTTCAAAATGAATATGAAGCGATTACAAAAAAGAGGCACTTTTGTTTTTATTAAAGAAGACGCCAATGAAAAGTCAAAGAAAGTTGTTTAATTATGCAAATGAGAGGCAAATTCAATTATCATGATTGAGTAGCAAGTGATATATTTATGGGGTGAATAGAAGCATGTTAAACTGGACGAGAGTGCCACACATTGACTGTTTAGTAGGGTGTACGGTCACCCAAGACTGGGTGGTGATGGGGCAGCATTTGGGAACCAACTTTGGGAACCACTGATTAAACAAAAGACTGCTATTTGCTATTATTTTAATGGAATTACACTTTCTTAGGGCTTGGATTCCAGTATTTCATTCAAAATATAATCCTAATTAACAAAAGAAAGAAAGAAAAAAAGGCAATAAATGTATTCTCAGTAGCACAAGAACACAGAAAATTAGTCATCAGGCATCACTGGTTATGGTAGAAGAACTACAGTGATATAGCAGATTAAAAAAAAAAAAAAAAAAAAAAAAAAAAAAAAAAAAGTGTGCAGTCATATAGCATTTTTAACATGCAACATCAGTGCTTAATTTCCTTTAGTAATTGTCCATAAAAAAAGAAGTATAAACGAAATAAACGATAATATAAATTGAAATATTACAGGCATCATTAACTTCTTTTTCATTCACTAATCCATTCATGTGCATACCCACGTAATCCAATCCAGGGTCACAGGGAGCCAGGGCATAACTGGCAGCACCTAACCAAACCAAGACATGGAATACACGCAAACGCACATTCTTCCTATCATTGTGATCATCGTGAAGATGACACACTGGCATAGTTTAGACTAAACTGAATTAACCACACATTTCTCTCAGAGGAAACGTTCTCAACCACTGATATTTGTTAAATCAGTTGTATTTAACTTAATGTTATTTTTAGCTCTAAAAATTGCCAAGATCCAGACTCTGCTGACCTCAAAGCTGGCAACGGGCATCTCTCTGTGCAACAAGGATGAGGTAAGACAGCTGTAGGTTTTTTTATTTTCTTGTCCTATTGATCAGCATGCTATTTTAAGCTAGAGTATTGAAAATAATCACATTCTATTATAGACTTTTCTGTAACTTTCTCCATACTGTGATATGGAGTCAGATTATGAAAACAGCAGTTTTAGAGGGTCTCCGGTTGGGTTTGTAACATGAATACACTTTTTATGGAAAAAAAACCCAGGCACTGGGGGTGCACTCCTAATGCCAGTCTCAAGCCTGGATAAACAAGGATGGTTGCATCAGGAAGGGTTCACAGCATAAAAGCTATGCCACATTTAATAAGTAGATCACTGTGGTGATGAACTCTAACAGGAGCAGTCAAAACATGTGCAAAAACTGTACCATAAAGGACTAGAGTGCATCTTTGGCATACCAATGTATGTTGGTCTTAGGACACCATTAGATCAGATATACCACTTTTGTAGCAATGGTATAACAATTACATATGATTATTTAACAGGAAATGTCTATGTGGTATTAAAATATTGAACAAGGAAACAAGGAAATCTCATAAAACGGGGTTGGTCGCAATAGAGGGGGCCAAGTTACACTTACTTTCAAACTGTGACAAAACTGTACATTAGCGCTCTGTATAATCTAATTGTATTCAAAAACAGCAAAAATAGATCACTTACCTTTCTCAGTTCGACGGTCACTTCATTACGATGTCTTCGCATTGTCTACAGAAACAGATGAAAAGAAAAATCTTAACACTAATCAACAGTGGTATAAAAATGAGATACAAGCAGAAATCAACCAATTATTAAATACAGAGAATTGGAAATGTGTAAACAATTAATTTTATTTGCTGAAAAACATCTCAAGTATAGAAGGCAAATCTGATCCAGAGAGCCATCTATGGTACAAAAGGAATGGAGCCAAACACCACACAGTTCCAATATTATTCAGGTTAATAAAAGCTTAATGAGTTCATGGTTTATTCTAGCACAAATAGCTGAACAGAATAGGAGTCCAGCTAAACTAAGCATAAACTAACACAGTAATCAACTCCGAATAGAAGGTGAACCAGGAAACCATAAGCTTAAGACGGAACAATACAGTTATTCCCAGTTTTACAATGGTCTGACCTAAGGTATTTAGATTTCACAATAAGAATCTGATAATTCACATAAATACACATTTATCAGAAACGAATTCTAAATTCAAAGCAGCAATATGCAGTATCATTCTCTCCTGCACACTCTCTCTTTCAAGCTAAACGAGACACTTGGTAGTGCATGTCATGTGACAGGAGTGATAACTGCTGGGAAATGTAGTGAGGAAAGCCATGGTCATGACAAAAACTAGCTTTGTTTATTGCTTTCAACACATTCAACAAATTATGAGATGTTTAATAGTTTAAATAAGAATTAAATAGTGTTAAAAATGTATTTATTGTTGTTATTCAATTACAATGTTAATGATTTTACTGTAGGTTAATGTAAGTGTTTTAATCATGTTTTGTAAGGTAGACCACACTATGATATATACAATATACATTAATTTACTCAGTTTAAGATCAATTTAACTTGTGATGTATTTTTTGAAAATTATCCCCAACATACAGTGGGTACGAAAAATATTAAGAGTCCTTTATTCTGTTTCATTGCAGCCATTTGCTAAACTCAAAAAAGTTCATTTTATTTCTCATTAATGCAGAATCTTAGCATCCAATCTTGACAGAAAAAAACAGACATGTAGAATATTTTTGTAAATTTATTAAAAAAGAAAAACTAAAATATCACATGGTCATAAGTATTCAGACTCTTTGCTGTGACACTCATATTTAACTCACAAGCTGCCCATTTCTTCTTATCCTTCTTGAGATGGTTCTACTCCTTCATTGGAGTCCAGGTGTGTTTAACTGAACTGATTGGACTTGATTAGGAAAGACACACACCTGTCTATATAAGACCTCACAGCTCACAGTGCATGTAAATGCAAATGAGAATCATGAGGTCAAAGGAACTGCCCAAGGAGCTCAGAGACAGAGCAAGGCACGGCACAGATCTGGCCAAGGTTACAAAAAAATTCTGTAGCACTCATGGTTCCAAAGAGCACAGTGGCCTCTATAATCCTTAAGAAGTTTGGGATGACCAGAACTCTTCCTAGACCTGGCCGTCCAGCCAAACTGAGCAATTGTGGAAGAAGAGCCTTGATGAGAGAGGTAAAGAAGAACCCCAAGCTCACTGTGGTTGAGCTCCAGAGATGCAGTAGGTAGATGGGAGAAAGTTCCACAAAGTCAACTATCACTGCAGCCTCCACCAGTCGGGGCTTTATGGCAGAGTGGCCCGACGGAAGCCTCTCCTCAGAGCAAGACAAATGAAAACCTGCATAGCATTTGCCAAAAAACAAATGAAAGACTCCCAGACTATGAGAAATAAGATTCTCTGGTTTCATGAGACGAAGATTAAACTTTTTGGCGTTGATTCTAAGCAGTATGTGTATAGTAAACCAAGCACTGCTCATCACCTGCCCTATGCAATACCAATAGTGAAACATGGTGGTGGCAGCATCATGCTATGGGGGTGTTTTTCAGCTGCAGAGACAGGACGACTGGTTGCAATTGAAGGAAATATGAATGCTGCCAAGTACAGACATATCCTGGAAGAAAATCTTTTCCAGTGCTCAGGACCTTAGATTGTCCCGAAGGTTCACCTTCCAACAAGACAATAACCCTAAGCACACAACTAAAATAACACAGGAGTGGCTTCGGAAAAACTCTGTAATCATTCTTGACTGGTTCAGCCAGAGCTCTTGCCTAAACCCAATTGAGCATCTCTGGAGAGACCTGAAAATGGCTGTCTACCAACATTCACCATCCAACTTGACGAAACTGGAGATGATCTGCAAGGAAGAATGGTAGAGAATCCCTAAATCAGGGTGTAAAAAACTTGTTACATCATTCCCAAGAATGGCTTGTACTAACTCAAAAAGGTGCCTGGCTGTACTAACTCAAAAAGGTGCTTCTACTAAATACTGAGCAAAGGGTCTGAATACTTATGACCATGTGATATTGCAGTTTTTCTTTTTTAATACATTTGCAAAAAATTCAACATGTCTGTTTTTTTCTGTCATTAATGAGAAATAAAAAGAATTTTTTTTATTTTAGCAAATGGCTGCAATGAAACAAAGAGTAATAAATTTAAAGGGGTCTGAATATTTACTGTACCCACTGTATCTTATACGGAGTATCACCTTGCTACTAACAAGTTAGACCCTCTATTGCTGTTAGAACGTAATAAAAAATATTTTTGTCATAGATTTAGTAAGGTGCTGGAAACATTTTGATCCACATTAACATGATTGGCCCACTCCCACATTAATCCCATCAGAGCTTCTCCACTGGATTGAGGTGTGGTGACTGTGGAGAACCTCATTGACATGACATGTAGAATATGTATACACTGTAAGTGAAAGGATGTAAATGGTCAGAAACAATTTTCAAGTCAACTGTAATGTGTAAATAGTGCTCAGTTGGAATTGAGGGGCAAAAGGTGTGCCCCCACATCAATACACCACCATCAACAGTCTGAACCATTCATACAAGGCAGGATGCATGCTTTCATGATGTTTTTGACAAATTCTTACCCTACCATTCAAATGTCCCAACAAAAATCAAGATTCATCAAACCAACCATCAGGCAATGTTTTCCCAAACTTCTGTTCTCCCATTTTGGTTAGCATGTAGCTTCAATTACCTGCTCTTAAAGGACAGGAATTGCACAGTTCGTGGGCTTCTGCTGATATATCCCATATGCTTT
>JAUZSU010017864.1:0-10869 GCA_034780255.1 Parotocinclus maculicauda
TTATTTAAAAATAAAATTTATTTAACCTACAATTAAATTAAAGTGAATCTGGAAAAAAATTAAATAAACAGAAAAAATCCATTGGCTCTCCACCGGAGGGCGGAAAAAGCGACAAAAAAAATATTATTTTTTATTTTTTTAATTTCAACCATTGGTGCTGCGACAGATCTAAGAAATACCAAAAAAAAATCGTCGGCGGATCCGTGAAACAATCAATATAAAAAGTTTGGCCTAAACCGTGTTAAAACTGACAACAGATTTATAAAAACAGCTTTTGTTTGCGACAGAGATAAGTATTTAATGTGACCTCCCCTTACACTCGAGCCATCGCAGCATGTTTGAGCTTCATCGGGTTGCCAAGTTGACGCCTCTTCAGTCCTTGATCAGGAATGTTCTTTTTGGAAGATTAGCAGCAAACTTAAGACAAGCCCATATCTGATTAAAGTCTCAGCTCTCATTAAACCAATGCAGCAAGCAACAAATCTAGCGGTGGCCTAACACTTTTGCACAACACTATATTTGGTGCTGCTCCCAGAGTTTCGTTTTGTAATAACAGGTTACGGTTATGTACGTTTCATGGATGTATTTTAGTGGTTTAGCGTAAACCTGTCAGCCATTAAATGCTGTTTTTTGGACGTTCTCGTAGCAGTACCATCTCTCTCTTACAGAACCTGACCTCGGGTCAGGAGACGGCCCGTTCGGCACCATGTCACCTGAGTACAACCGGATCAAGCGAGGCGGCGCTCTGCCATTCCGGGTCAAGTCACCTTTCCTTCCTACTGAGCCTAAAGTCAGAGGGTAGTAGTTTTCGGGAAAACTGCTAAAAGGGGTCAGACTCATTCCAGCTTGGACTGGCAACCCAAGTCCCTATCACACATCCTGTAGATCCACTCATCGGCTGTAACACACACTCTGGAACATTGAGCATTGAATCAGGAACGGGAGGGAAAACCTCAGGGAAGACCAAGTGGTGCTACACGAGTTTACCATCTCTACTGGAAGTCAGTCCTAAATCCCCCCTGCTCTGCACACGTCTATTAAACACTCTCTCTCTCTCTCTCTCTCTCTCTCTCCCTTACATGCTTGCTTGCTTGTTACTGCAAATCCATCATTTTAAAGGTGCCTGAATAACTGTAAGACCATTTGGGACGTTAACGTGGCAACACAAGCTGATGGAAAAAGGATAAAGATCTGATTATTACTCACTGAAGTTGTATATTTAAACAGACCGATTAGAGGACGGTAGGAAATGTATGATATGTAGGAATACATGTATTCACATATATGTCTTTCAGACATTTAAGCAAGAAGGTTAAGGTTAAGTTAAACTCCCCAGATCAGATTCGCAAATGCTTTACAAACAACAGTGTTTCCTGCCCGAGCAAAAACCCCTGTACATGAATGCAAACAGAACCATGAAGAATCGCAAATCCATTAATAACAGTCTGATTTTTACAGGATTCAGCTTTAGATTTGAGCTCCAGACTTGATTTACATGCGCTCGTGCTGTTTATGCAGATGTCTGTCATTTTCGTCTGCATGTATCTGGTTTATGTCCTGATTTTATACAGATGTACGGAGCAGGTGGAGGCCATAAAAGCACAGGAGGCCAGGAAAATGAACGTTTTCCCCGGGCAGAGGCCCCAGTGCGTCGCCCTGTGACCCAGGTGCCGAGCACTACATCATGCCGGCTTGTGTTTGAACAGTCTGGACCTGTACACATCCCTTTCCCGTTGTGATTTGGGAGGGGATCCGACGCCTACGTGCAGCTTAAAATTTGTGATCGTAATTACAGCGTAATTGATCGGCGCTGTAATGAGAAAATTGCTACAATCAGATCAAGGATTTGCAAACCCTAATTTTACAGTTCATTGCATTTATGTACAATTGCTTGTGACAGGATAAGAACGCCACATTTTCAACATGTGTTACCACTACGTAATGTCTGTCAAAAAATGGGGGTGCAGTTATCCACATGGAACCACTGTCACTGCAGACGAAAACAGACCTGTACAAAAGAAAACAACCGTGCTTGAAGTAATTAATGACATCAAATGCTTTTTTCTGCTTTTGTGAAGCTCCATATTGACCCACGCGGTGGTTCTTGTGGAAGCTCTACAGGTGCTGCCAACCAAACGGTTATGAGTTCAAATCCCAGGTTTCCAGACATTTACATTTACATTTATGGTATTTAGCAGTCGCCCTTATCCAGAGCGACTTATACACTCATACAGTCTTACAATTCAAGCAATGCTGGGTTAAGGGCCTTGCTCAAGGACCGAACTGTGGCAGCTTGGCAGAGGTGGGATTTGAACGCTGGACCTTCTAGTCCAGAGTCCAGTATCTTAACTGCTAGGATACCACAGTCCCATGATTGATTGACTCTCTAGTACTTATACCTACACTTTTAATCTAGGGTCTGGGTCTGTGGTAGCACAATCAGGGTGTGCTTCTGTAGGGCGGGGTGTTACAAATCATTTAAAGATTACATTGACTTGATAGAGCTGTTCATCTGTTATTTTGTACTTTCTGAGTTCCTTAAAGGGTGTAAGAATAAAAAGTAAACCATTACTTAACTAATTCAAGTATACACTCTGTACCATGAACCTTTTCTTTTAGGTAGCACAACTGCAACCTGTAGTTCATTTAATCCACATTTAGATGCATGGTAAGGGTCAGGAGGGATCTGGTGCCTATCCCCAGAGATTATAGGGTTCATGCATAACCATATTGTGAAAGGGACTGTAGCCCATAGAAGGCTGGGACGGGTCACTGTTGGAGTGCTGGAGGATGATCCACAAACTTGCCTCACTACCCTGAAACACGGCCAATCAAGTCTGTTGAAACATGACCAACTGCAGACCAGAAGGCATTTTCAGTACTTGACCAGGATCACAGCAGTGGTGGGCTAGGATATTAGACTCCTGCGCCACTGGAGTGGTGACTATCTCTGGCTAGCACAAAAGTATGTATTTGCTCAAGGCATTGTTGTGCCCTATGTTGTACTGATGGAGAGAATTAAAAAAAGAAAATGAATAAATAATTGCCATTGCCATTGAATGAGTGCACACAAGTTAGCACATGACTAATAGCATTTATTATCTGTTTATTGTTAAAATGTCAGTTTTCAGTGGTGACTTTTTGTTTTTATGTAAAAGCAACTGAGCTAATTAACCCAATTAAAATTAGCTGTTTAATTGATGCTATGGGGCAAATAGGAATAAGCCATAATGATAATCCAATATAATTTTCATTTAATTGACTGAAAAAAAATAAAAAGGTCAGTTTAATTGCGCAAAAAAGGACAAAGATTAATTGATAGACATATCTAGCCCACAGGAAACTAATTGACCAATAATGGCTGCTGTGAACATGCAGTGCAGTTTTTGCAATAGCAAAATCCACTAATGTAAGCAGGCTCTATCTCTTCATTATTGTTAGTTCTTATGTAAAGTTTAATATTCATTTTGAAAAATAGGCCGTCTGGGGGTGCAGTGGTTAGCACCGTCACAACACAACTCCGAAATCCCTGGTTTCGCCGTGTTGTTTTTCCATGTTGGTTTTCTCCAGGTACTTTAGTTTCACTCCGATTCCAAAAATGTGTTAGGTCTTATTTGTGTGTGTGTGTGTGTGTGTGTGTGCGCGCGCATGTGTTTGTTCCTACAATGGAGTTGGTTCTCTGTCTGGGGTTGTTCCTACATGTCTTGCCAGCAAAGCACCGGCTTTTCCACAACCCTGATTAATTTATCGGATAAAACAATGGAATGCATGGATTCATATTTAAAAAATATCCTATATAGTACAACCATACAATTCTTAAACTTAGTCACATGTGGAATACTCAAATCTGTTTTCAGTTTAAAGGCAATGGAATATTAATGAGGTCTTCATATGATTTGTCTCCTCCCAGGCTTACCCTTTGGCTGGGATGAAGCCTACACTGCAGATGGAATCAAATACTACATCAAGTATGCTAATTGCAAGATATATATTTAAATATATAGAGATTATATATAGATCACTTTATTAGGTACACCTTCTTGTTTCTACACTCACTGTCTATTTTTTCAGTTCCACGCACCATATACTGTAGAAGCACTTCCACAAGCAGTTCTACAATAACAAACTGTAGTCCATCTGTTTCTCTGCATACTTTGTTTACTTTGTTCTTTAATGGTCAGGACCCTCACAGGACCGCTACAAATGATGTCCTGTTAGAGTGGTGGAACATTCTGCAGTGACTACAGTAGTCTACAGCACTGCAGTGTTAGTGTGGTGTGTTTTGGTTCTCTGAGTTGATCAGACTCAGCAGTACTGCTGGAGTTTTTAACTCACTGTGCACTCTATTAGACACATCTACCATGTTGCACCACCTTGTAGATGTAAAGTCAGTAGCTGTATCTGTTGTTGCACAGGTTGTGGTAGTCATCATTCAGTGCTCACAGGATGCTGGTGGCTGGGTATTTTGGTTGTTGGAATATTTTCAGTCAAGCAGTGACACTGATGTGCATTGCTGTATCTAATCCACTCATACCAGCACAACACATACTAACACACTACCACCAAATTAGTGTCACTACTGTGCTGAGAATGATCCACCATCCAAATCTGTGAGAGTAAAGGGGACTGCCAAGGTATGTCGAGAACCAGATGGACTACAGTCTGTAATTGTAGAGATACAAAATATATGCATATGGTAAGTAGAACTGATAAAACAGACAGTAAGCTTAGAAACAAGGTGTACCTAATAAAGAGATTGTGAGTATTTTATTAACTAAAGATGTAACAGGGGCTACCATTATGTCAGAGACATGAGAGGACCTATGGCCTACTGTATTGGTCCTAATTATGAATAAGGTGGCTCTGAAATAATTGTTGACGTCATTTTGTTTCCCTAGTCATCTTACTCAGAAGACATCATGGACCCATCCTGTGATGAACTCATTAAGTCTGTCTAAACCAGAGGCAAACAACCAAACTTATAATTTACCAGAGACCGAAGGCTAGCCTCTGCTGCACGCTACGGTATCCTCTAGTCACATTTTTGTAAAGATCATGTGTGTTAGAAACCCAAAACACCAAAACTACTACATTAAATACAACATTGTAGTTAGAATTTCAATTTACAGTTTTACAAGCAAGGCAGACAGCTGTGCTTGTGTTTTAAAGTATGACTTTATTTTTATTTCACTATGGATGGTTGAGGAATATTTGTTGTTAAAGGATGCCAAAGGTAATATAGTAACAAGTGACAATCCTTGGGGTCCTACCCACTGAGCAGGCTTAATTCTTTTGTGACTACAGTATTGGCAGACAATATTGAAAATAAAAAAGCTTCATCCAAATGCTATGACACAAGTATGTTAAACACCGGATTAGAACTCCAGATAATTCCTGAGTATTGCAAGTTTAAAATGGCACACTTCCAGTAGACTTGGTTTGTTTTTAATGAATGCTTACACATACTTGCGCAGTGGCACCCCTCATCTAGCTGCACTGCCGACCCAGACATGAGGTACTATGACACTCTAAAACATCCTGATGATGTTTGAAGACAAAGCTTGGTCAAAACCAGAATGTTTGAGTCGCCAGATCACAGAAAGAATCAGAACCTTCAACCTGGCAAAACGATTTCTTCAGGCAGGATAGTAAGCAATGTGCATCAGCAATGCAAACCAGAGCTCTACCACTGAGCCAAACTGGTTTGTTTCCCACTCTTTCTCTGGCTAAATGTCATAGTTACATCTTGATCTGCTGGGTTGTGCCATTCCAGGTTGTCCTGGTTCTGTGCCATTCTACCAGGCTAAAAGTCCTGGTTCTGTTATGTTCCCATTTCTGTCTTTGTTCTACTAGGTTGAAGGACCTGGTCCTGTTTCATCTGTTCCTAAGTTATGCCTCTCTTTTTTTTTTTCAAAAGAGTTCCTTGGGTCTGGGGCATTAGGTCTGTGGTGCCCCCATGTAACATAAAATGAGAAAAGGATGGGATGTGAACAAGTGGTTTGATGGTGGTTTACAAAATGGTACACTTTGATTAATTTTGTGGAATGAGCCAAATAATTCTGGATCAGAATCCAATATTTTGGCTGAATGCCTTAACTATTGCGTTTTTCATTTTAAAACCCTAATAGTGCTTACAGTACTTGTGTGCTTGCTTCTACTGCAATAGTAAGTGGTATACATATAGACATACCATTCAGTTATCATGATGATTAACCAGTGTCAGTCTTGGTAAATGCCTCTTATGTCTTGATTGGACAATTTACATTGCCATGGTCAGTGCTTATATACACAAGTGTTAAATGTGCATATTGATACAGTATGGTTTGCACCATAATTATTCCAAAATCCCAGAGTGATACCAAGCTGACAACAAGCAGTGTCTCAGCAGTGTTTTTGTTTACAATACCTGTGTTAACAGTATTAACTTGGGCTATAAGATTTGCCAAGCACGTCACCACTCTGAGGAAGAGACCGCAGTTAAAACACATTTATTTCCAATTTCTGTTTACATTAGGTTTACTTGTGTTTTCTTTGTAAGACCTTTCCCCTGTCTTGGTTTATTGACCAAAACATTGGCTTGACCCATTCACCCACTCAATTGTCCAGGTATTCAAACAATGTCAAACTCAAAATACATTTTAGAAAGTCTGTGAAAGGATCAAATGAGCTTAGCTAAGCATGACTGATTCTGTATAATGGTCATTAAGCATGTTTTATACACACTGCATCTTTAGTGTAGTTAACTATTTATCTGTAACAAATCTGCAGTTGCCGTTGTTATTGTTCAGCTTCACACTCGTAAGTCTAGCTGAATGGAACACTTTCAGCTATTTACTATAATGTGTTAGATACATTCGTCTTCCTTTGTTGTACAGTCCGAAATAACATTACAGCAAATCAATATAACTCTGTATTAAACCTTTGTGGAGTTTAACTGTTACAAGGCATAACACATGTGATCATATACGATACTGCTGCATGTGTGGTTCAACCCTAAGCCTTATGTGCATATTTTCTTTGAAAAAAAGTTTGCTTTGCTTTGTGCATGTTCATTTTAAGCTTTATTATTTAAAAATGTGTACCAATAAAGATTGTTCATATTATGAAAATATGTAGATTGTTTATTGTAGATAAGTTTCCCTGTTTGATTGGGGAATATATTCTAATTTTGCTGTGATTAATAATGATATACATGATAAACATTTCCATTTGGAATAGCATTTCCTATATCAATTTCAAGAACATATGGCCTTTTTACTATTTTTGTGTACTATATCGCATATGTTGGAGCAAAATATCATCTTCATGACTCATGGTGCATACACCGACAGCACATCGTCATATCACATACTGGAGGACATCAGTTGTGGATATGTGACATTGTGAAACAAGAGTAATACAAAATAGACAAGCTTGACTAAGAAATACAAATAAAGTCCCCCCTTTTATGTCCAGAACCCATTCAGGGCTGGGTAGGATTGTTATTGCATGTCAGTGTATTTCCCTTCCCCAGCTATGGCAAATTAGGCTTGTATATGATGGCCAAACCAGCCAAAAGGCACCCCAGTGGTTAACTAGTGAAATGCTGCTGCACCTTCTTGTGGATGTATGAGATTTGTTGATTAGAACAACAGAATAATAAGAATGGGTGTCAATATATACTTTTGCGCAACAATGGGCCAAACCCAAAACTACAAATGATTATTGTTTATTTATTATACATGACTTCTAATGGTGTAAATAATACAGTGTTTAGGAAATTAGCAAGAATTAAACAAATAGATCAAGTAACATAGTATAAAATAGATTTTCCCTTTGGTTCATTTAAATGTTCCTTAAATGTTTTGTGGATAAACTTGTGGACAGCATTTTACAGAAAGCAGTGCTAGTGTTGTTAATGGTAATGGCCTCACAGTTGAAAAACATTACTTAAAAATTTTCCCTGTATGTTTAATGTAAGACCAAGTATGCTCTGTATGGTTCAAATCTGGACTCTGGCCAGGCCAAAAATGAGCCTGATGGACATGCTTTCAAGTCACACCTAGGTGTTCTATACAGTATGAGCAGGAACCTTGTTTTTTTGTAAAACAACATGTGATCTTTTCTTCTTAGAAAACAACTTTTCAGTTGTGGGAAGCAAGCCTTTCTGTGTCCAATGCAGTAATTGACTTTTCAAAGTGTATCAGCTCAACAGTACCACATGACATCCCAACCACCGTGCAGACAGTAGAGATGCATTCATGGTTGTATTTCTTATAAAATCTTCAAAGACACCTCTCTGGACCATGCAACTTAAACTGAGACTGATCAGTCCACACAACTCTGTTGAATCACTCTAAAGAATATAGTCCATATTCTGCCAAAAGCTTCATTCTCTTCTTGTTTTTTTTTCTCAGACAGCAATGGCTTTTAAAACATCCTCTAGAAACAAAGCCTGAATAAGACAACCTTCTGGTTATTGTTCTTTTCAAAATACTCTTGATTTCTGAGGTTTTTAGAAGTCAGATTTAGAAGACCTCCTTGGTCCATTCCTTCTAGCTGTATCACTTGTTTCAAAACATTGCCATATTCTCTTAATATACTGCTCACAAAAATTAGGGGATATTTCAAAATAAAATAAAATAATATCCCTAATATCCCCTAATTTTTGTGAGCAGTGTAGTTGGTAGTAAAATGGGGACTTACTGTGCCTCTTGTGATGTAGAACAGACATGTGATCTCTGGCAGCAATCCCTAGATTAAAAGTATATATATATATATATATATACTTTTTTATAACTTGTTTATCTTGGGACTCACACATATCACAAGACTGGCATCAGGTATGACATATTACCAAAAAATAATCTTTTTTTGTTGTTGTTTTTAAGACGATATTCTGAAAGATTTTGAACACCTGTATATTTGTTTCAGTTTTGTATTAAACATTTAAATATTTGTGTGCAAGAAGACTGCAACTGAATTTCCGTTTACGGCTTATTCCCCTTAACAGTTCGCTATAGCAAAGAGGAATACAGAGCAAATGGTGGCACAGGTCTCAGGAGTGCACTTTTTTAGTATTTGCTTATTTTCTGTCCCGTATTTCATTATTAGGACCATTAAAAGCTTATTTTTTTGCAATTTTTGGCTAATTATTTTTTACCTAGGGGCATATGTAGAAAGCAATTTATGAACTAAGAGAGTGCAAGTATCTGACAGTACTACACTTTACAAAAGACTAGAGGGCAAAAATGATCTCTTAGCAGCATTTATAGAATAAATAGATCTAAAGTGCGGGTGTGCAATAATATATTTATGTGATAAGTACGTGGTGGATGAACTGCATCATGCCTACATCTCATCTAACATGGTGAGTACAGCACATCTCAACACAAGAGACTGCAAGCCCAAGGCTATATGTATTGATTTTTTTTCTGCTATGCATGTATTAAATATATCACATAAATCACACGTATGCTCTCTCTCAACCATCCGTTTCTCAGAAAATCCAGATGGCCTTCTCACAAAACAGGCAGTCCTACCAGGCTCTGAACATGCCTCACGCAATATATCATTTTTCCAGCTTTTATTTAAGCACTGTTTCTTTAAAAACTGTGGCACAATAAAAGTCGAAGATATGTAACAAAAATCCAAGTGTGCGCTTACAAATAATAAAGGTGGTGTTACTCAGTGGTTAACACTGTATTACTGACTGGAAGATTGTGAGTATCAAGGCTCTGCTTAATTGCTATTGTTGATTGTTATTGTGGATAATGGTGTCTGCTAGTCAGGTTATGCAGGATTTTTATCTTTTCAGCTACATACACATGAACGATGAGGTAAATGTTGCTTTCAGTAAAGCGGAACAATGTCACAAGAGTACAGATGAATATATACAGATTACCATAAATTGCTAATAACAATTGGACAAGCTGTTAACAATACATTCACAAAACAGAGCAAAATATGGATTCATGACTGGTATCATAATGTAAATTCTTAGGTTTTTTGGTTGTCACTGGTAATAACACAGTGATATTTAAATACTGTTCTTTTTATCTAATGTTTTTTTACTGCCTGGACCTGTGAAACACCCAGTTATGGGATGTATCTGATATGGTCCCCTGTTCACTACCCCCCTCCCCCCAACAGTTCATAAATTCAAACTATTACACAGTTTCTCAGGACCTGTGTTCAAAACCCAGACTAGGTGTTCAACAAGGTTAGAAAGAGTGGCTACAGGACCCTGCGAAGACCTGGTGTCCCATCCGGAGAGCACTTTTCTCTTAATCCTGTGGTGTGGGACTGTGGTGGTCTAGTGGGTAAAACACTGGACCATGGGCCAGAGGGTTCAAATCCCACCTCTGCCAAGCCACTACAGTTGGGTCCCTGAGCAAGTCCCTTAACCCACCATTGCTTGGATTGTAAGACTGTATTAATTGTACGTCGCTAAATAACTTAAATAAAAAATAATCCCATGAAATATGGAATTAATTTAGGAGACTCACAGCTGCCAACAGAATGGAAAGTTTCACTGTTACTCAATAGGGTATAGAATCTGTGAGTGTGGTAAATGAATGCTGGTACATCCTAATATTATTTACTCATACCTGTGCGACAGCAGGTTCCATTCCAGGAACACCAGAACACACTCTGTCGCATGTGACGTGAGATAATTGCTGGCACTCCTTTTAAAAAGTACCTTTAAAATGTTTTATGTTTCCAGCATATGCACATCAGTATGCTAGTCATCCAGTATTACCAGTAGAACCATTCAAGATTACCACCTAAACCATCACCAGATCAGCACAAACCAGCAACAACTAATTTGGCCCAATATGGATCTTGGAACTCTTGTTGTCTTATGGTATTGCTACAGTATTTGACCAG
>JAUZSU010017875.1:0-22523 GCA_034780255.1 Parotocinclus maculicauda
AAACCACGGCTGCCCAAATCATGGCAGAATTAAATGTGCACCTCAACTCTCCTGTTTCCACCAGAACTGTCCGTCGAGATCCACAGGGTCAATATACACAGCCAGGGTGCTATAGCTAAACCTTTGTCTAAAATCAGGTGTTTTAGTTTCATTGTCTAATCCCTGTATGTGTGCCTGACGTTGAATAGCATTTGATGCTAAAAAGCAACATTAAATACAAACAACACACCCCCTGATGTACTACAATTGGCATGTACTTTCTGTTGTGCAGGCATGTAAATTTAGTGGTAATAGATTTTGTCTTAATCATAAGTTTGTTGATTGTGAAGGCATACAAATGACCCATGTGCCCTCTGCTGCAATATGGCTGTTAGAAACACAAATACCTCAGTTGAGTGTTACTCTTCACTCAAAGTTTGGATTAATTGTGTAAGTTTTTCAACTTTACTGAGAAATGTGAAGGCTGAAGTTATCTGCAGTTCACCTACTCAGTATATGGCTGCAGGTATTCTTCTCGTAAGCCTGTATGCAAATATAACAGTTAGCATTCCACAGCCTTACATACACACACACACACACAGAATTCTTTAAAGTCTGTCTGATCAGCCTCTGATCTGTGAAATCATGTTAGCAAAGCCTGAGCCACATGGCTACGCTCAAATTTAAAGAGAGACTGCCATGTCCTGCTAGTGACAGATTAAACCAGGTATTAATACAAATAAAAGCACATAGGACATGTGCTTCTGCAGACATAACAGCAAAGCTTTTCCAAAAAGTAGTCAAGGAATTGCTAAATATGCAGGTTATACTACCTCTGCAGAAAGATATGTATAGTATGTATAGTGATCCATAAAACATTTAAATTCAAAAGTAAGGCAGATATGCACAGTGATCATAAAATAAAATATTTACAGTGAAAACAAAAATGTTTTTTAATATGTTAAATTCTGTCGAAATATGTTAGCTGTATTAACCTAAACTCATAGATTTGTAAAAGTCTAAGCCTTTAGCACAATGGTTTTCAAAGATCCAGAGTAGCTACAGAATTTTACTCCAGCAATGTAGGAGCTTCAACTAACAGTTGTTGGAAGACCTGTCTGAACTGATCAAATGAGCACTGCTTGGTTGGAATGAAAACCTAAAGCCAGACCAACCTGTTGATATAAGGGAAGATAATTACTCTAGAATATTATGGAACTGTAAGCCACTTGAGGTGGTGTCTAATATATGAAGACAATGGCCGGCTTTGAAATGATATTTTCTAACCGTCAGAGGCTGTGTTTTACCTGAGTTATGATAAGCTTCTAGAGAGGGACAGTTCTTCACCAAAAGTAATTATGCATTCCAAGGGATTATGTGACAACAAACCACAAGAGAATCTTGCAGAGGATAATACTCAGTCTAATGCATGTGTCACAGCCACGTGTATTTTGCACTCCACTTCCCAGCACGCTTCACTCCAGTCACATACTCTGTCACTAATTATGTGCACTAGATTACTTTTTGCCTGGTATTTTAACACTGCATCTTCACTGTTTGTTGTGAAGTTTGATTGATTCAGCACCTTGTCACCCAGTGTATTGCCTTTGTTACAGATTTTTCCGTTACTGCCTGCTGTTCCTAAACCCTGCACAGTTTCCTGACTCCATTTGATGGCTTATGTCTTAAATTCTCTGCATGGTAGGATTGCTCTGACCCTGCTTCGTGTTTCTAGTTTCGGACTTTCTGCCTGATTGAACTGTGATTTTAGTTTTCAAACTCTGGACTGGTCTATTTCCGTACTGATTCACTATCATGGTTTCTTTATTGCATCACTATTCTACCCTGATTGGTACTTGCTTGATGCCTGTTTGGTGGTTGCAATACATGAACATTAATGTGTCAGCTTCTTGCATCCATTTCCAGCCAGTCATGACAGAAAACTTCACCACTCCAGACACAGCAGATGTCAAGCTGATCCTGGAACCAATTGTTTGCATAGGGTCTGTTTTATTGCAGGTCAGAAGAACACCAACTGTTGTTTGCAAAATCTGGCCCAGCACACCCAAGCTAGGTCCTTGTGAGCACAGTCCACTGCCATCTTTATATTATGAAAGGACTTACTTCTTTCTCCTTCATACAATGGGTGTTCCACTAGTCCTAAGCCTGCCTTGGCTCCATCAACATAAACCAGTAATGTCCTGGTTGGCTAATGAAATTGTAATCTGGTCTCCTTTCTGCTTCAACCACTGCCTTGCTTGACACTGTGGTCAGCTCTGAGCCATATTTTTCTCCAGCACTCACTTTGCCCTTCCCAGCAATGTACCATCAGCGTATGCTGCCCTCTCTGAGGCCTATAGCAAATAAATATCTGCAGAACTGCCCACTCACAGGCTCTATGACTGCACAATCAAGGAACCACACCTTCTCATTCACACTTCTATCCACACTCCCCAGCAAAGACCAAGATGATGTGTGACTGAACCTCTGAAATGCTTGCTTATGGGTTGTGCCCTTTTACCTTCGTGGCCACTGCAGATTTTCTCTTCATTCAGAAATGTGACGCACAGACCAGGGGGACTTAACTTATTTAATGTATATTTTACTTCTGGTAAGGATCTGGGAGGGGGGATCCTATTCAGACTTTCGTTTTGTTATTCCTGTCTGTCTTCTAGTCATTTGTAAAGTATGAGCTTAGCGGCATGCTTGACTTCAGGACTGTATATTCTGAGGACATCCTGATTTACTCTGCTACACTAGTCCACTGGTCTCATTATCTTCGTATACTGGGTTATCAAATGCCATTTGTGCTCTAGCACCCATCACCTATCACTATCCTAGTTGGGGATAAATAGATGTGTCACAGTGAGTCAGGCCCAACAATGACACAAGCAGCAGGTTGATCAACAATAAGTAAGCCTTCTTTCTTCCAACCCAGTGATTGAGTCTGGCTCTCAATTTGTGACATATGTACTTCCACAAGGAAAGCAGGAAGATGCATCCCTGAAAACTTGGTACTTTCCTAGTAATGGAGCAGAGTTCTTTCATGACCTCATGGCATTTACTCCTTAACTACCTCGTGTCATGTACTATGTCACTGATTGTGGGCACCAGATTTCTCTTTGAAAATGATGCACTTTAACAGTTTTATTGCAAAGTTTAAATGTTTCTGCTCGTTATCACTGAGCATTCCTGGTACTGCCTGCTGTTCTTGTCTGTGTACCCTGCACCATATTGTGTTTATTGTGTTATGTCTCTATTTCTCTGCATGGTAGGACTGATTATCCAGGGCTGCTCTGACCCTGCTTAGCGCTTCTCATTTCTGACTTTCTGCCTTATTGAACTGTGCCTATGGTCTTCGAACTCTGGACGGATCTCATAAGCCTGGTTTTTGCTCTGCCCATTTTGGCTCTGTAGGTGTTATTAAACATTTTTCATCTGATTCTTGCATCAGTCTCCGGATTCTGCCAGTCATGACAGTTTGGCTGAATGATTGAGGTGCATGATGCAAATTTATAGAAAAGACATTGTGTAAGAACATTTTAATAATCATAAACACAGCATGTTATAAGACAGAATGTCAACAGACAGAGCCAGCTGTATGGTCTTTGTGGCATTAAGCAAGACAACTGGAAATATCAACATTATTTTATGGGTGGTATGGTGGTGCAGCAATTAGCATGGATACCACACATCACACAGTGTGATTCAGTTTAATTCTGACCTCATACCCTTGTCCATGTGGGTTTACTCTGGGTACTCTGATTCCCTCCCACAGTCCAAATACATACATGTTAGATTACTTGATATGGATTCTAAAGTGCCCTTAATATGTGGGGTTTGTGCACTGTTCTGCCAGCTACCATGACCAGGTTTAGGAAGATAAGAAAATGAATATATATTATTATATATATCTCTCCCAGCACAAAAGCTTCCATAAATACTGCTCACAAAAAGTAGGGGATATTTAAAAATTAAAGATCCTCCAATAAATATCCCCTTCATTTTTGTAAGCAGTGTGTAATAGTGCTGGTGGGAATTATTTAAATATTCTTTCTTTTTTTAATCCAGCCCTGCATTTTCTATCAAATTAAACAACTATCCTCATAATTTAGCATCTCCTATTGAAAAGGCTTTGATGGCCCTGTAATCTCAATACCAACTTACACGATGATATGATAAGGTTCAAAGATAGTAAGCAGGAATCTCTGTTTAGCTACTGTGATGTTTAAAGCTTTAAAGCATGAGTTACATTCTCTGATTGAAGTAGTCTTAAAACAATTGCGAGTGTTTTCCACATAGTACACATCCTCAGTTTTGTGCAAAATGTAACATGGTTGTTTAAATTATTTGAATGAAAATTCAGTTTAAATTAGTCATTTAAAGCTAATATTGATGCATTCAAGACAAAACTGAATGCTAAACCGGCTACTGAAACATCACTAGCTCAATTACTTTCCATGCTTCTTTTAATCCAATTCAGGGTCCCACGTGGCCTGGGCATAACCAGCAGCATAGGGTGTGAGCTGAAAACCAACCCCAGACAGGATTCATGTCCAAGCTGAAAGCACACTGGGCCTCTTTAGAGATGCCAGTTGACCATGTCTATTGAATATGGGCAGAAATTAGAGTACACAGATAAAACCCACACAGACAACAGAGAACATGCAAACTCCACACCGATGGCTGTGGGGCCAGGACTTGAAGACAGATCTGTGGAACTGTGAGGGAGCAGTGACAAAATTGACCACCACAAAAAACTACATTTTCAAGAAAAACAACAAATTTGTTGACATGCAAACAAGGCATACTTTGTATCAGATCAGTGCATCCTTAAAAGGAATCAATCAACAGAGTGAGAGAATGCAGAATCAATAGCAACAGAACTGTGACACAGTGCATATTTTGTTAACTAAACCTCAATGAATTCATTCAGCTTCCTTGTGTTTACTCTTGGGACTGCATCTTAAACGTTTCTAAAACCACTTCACTGTAGCAGTCTCCATGAGATGTGGAAAAGTGCTTGTGCCTCAGGTTACACAACATTCTTTTACTAGGTGGAATACATGGCCTGCTGTGTATTTAAAAAAGCACATGTTGTAGGATAGTCCAGTTGTAAAATGCCAGTTAAAGTCCCATGTGACTTCTGAATTGCAGGAATTATTGAGCAAACATCCTTTATTACGGTTCACTTTTCAGAAGATCTTTTTCTTCACCTTTAAATCTGACATGATGCGGCTAGGTTTGTTGATGGAATAGGCAGATATTCAGACTCCAGTGTTTTTGAAAGAGACTGCGCTGTCGGAGTCTACTTTCCTGCACTGCACTGTGATGATTCAGACCCAGATCCAGGTTTATATTTACATTTATACTTAATCATACAGCAGACACTCTTATCCAAAGCAACTTACAATTTACAATGTACAGTCTATTGTAAATTAAGGGTCTTGTTCAAGGGCTCACAGTGGAAGTTTGGAAGTGCTAGATCCCTGGTACACAAGGTTTCTGGTCTTCTGTACCACCACAGTCCCCACTTCGGTCCTTGATTCTGACTTACACACCCACCTACACACCATTGTTATTATGTTCCTTACTGAGCTGTGTTTACTTAGATGTTTCCAAAATGAGTTATAAGAGGAAGTAAGGGAACAGAAAAGCAACATAGAGCAACTAAAAGGTAAACCAAGTTTATACATAAGAACATAATTGTGTTCCACTGAAACTGTGCTTTACAGAAATATTACTTGATTTTCTGGGTGGTCCATTTATGTATGGAATGATGATTAGTACGCCTCAGTCCTATTTACAGTCATGATGAATTTTGAATTAATCAGGTCACAAGGCAGGAAAGCACCTTGGACAGAATAGCAATACATTATACATTGGTGGCATTATACATGAGGCATTAATCCATTTGCACCTATGGACTATTTAGAGAAGCTAAGACAATGTTTTTGCAAACTGGGGAACATAGAGGAACAGATTGTGTTGTTGTACTCAAGTCTGATAATTGGAAAAGAGTGGTCGCTGTCTCATCTTGGTCTCAAACTCAGTCTTGTCTCAGTCTCAGGGTATGGTGCATCTGTCTGGAAAATATAAATACAGTGTTCCCTTATTTATCGCAGGGGTTACCTTCCAGGACCACCCGCGATAAACGAAAATCCACGAAGTAGGGACGCTATATTTATTTAAGTACTTATACACTATTTTAGCCATAGAACTCGCAGAATGTTTGAGTGGCATTGTAGGGCTTGAATGAATTTAGTCTATAATGAAACTTTCACAAACAGCAAACACAACACTGCAGACAAAAACTTGTCATGTTGGCAAGTAGCGACTCAGACGTGCGATACGCTAGTCTTACTTCTCGTTTGTGATTTTTTAATGTAAAAGTTCATCAAATACATGTATATGTATACGCTAACTATACCACACGTACTACGCATGTGTAGATCGATTTCCACAAAAATCTGTGAAACAGCGAAAATCCGCGATATATTTTTTCCATTAATATTTTTTAAAAACCCGCAATGCAAAGTTCGCGAAAGGTGAAACGTGAAGTGTTGAGGAAACGCTGTATATTTAAAAATAAAATATTATTAAAACAAAATCCTAAATATAAATTTTACTGTTTTCTTATGTTATTGAATATCAACATTCCAGTCAATTCAAACAGAATGTATCAACCCTAGGAAAGATTGAAATGCTATTATTATGTTTTCACATTTAATAATAAAATAGAAATAATGGATGTTGTTAGCTAAAGCTAAGTTAGTTTGATTAATACTACTGTATAATAAAATTAATATTAAAATTAATAGTATTAATAAAAGGTTAAGGTTATTTTTAAGAGAGAGCTGGTGACTAGCTGGGGCACTAGCACAGGATGCAAGGCACGAACAAGCCAAGACAGGGCACTAAACCATCATAGGGCACACACACTCACACTCTCATACACACAGTCACACACTAAGGGCAAAATCTAGAGAATCTAGAGAAAATCTATGCAGATCCAGAGAGAACATGCAAACTCCACACAGGTGGGGCAAAGAGTCAGGGTTGAACCAGGGTTTGTCAAAAGTATGTCAGCGTTTGCTTTCAGTAGCTGCTGTGACCTCCTTATGCAGCAGTGACTGCAACTAAACATTTGTGGTAATTTGATCAATCCTGTACATCAGCTTGAAGGAATTTTAGCCCATTATTCATTACAGAACAGATTATGGGATGCTGATGAGTTTCCTCACATGAACTGCTTTAAAGTCAATACATTCCAAAACATTAATTTTATTCTTCTTTAACCAGCCTTTTGGAAAAACTTGTATGCTTTGGATCATTGTCTTTCTGCATCACCCACAGCAAGACATTTAGAGATTTAATTCATAGGTATGACATTTTTCTTCAGAATTTGTGGGTATAATTCAGAAATCATCATTACATTAATTGATCAAAAACACCTAACTCTTATTCTGCCCTCAACTTAACTACTAATCCTAAGCAATAGCCCATTTTCCTCAATAAACAAGTGTCGGAATATAACATATTTGTGTTTTTGGTATCTATTTTTAGGTTTTACATGAAAATTTGTTGATCTTTAAAATTGGGGGAAAAATACAAATGTCACCAGCTTTCAGGCACCAGTATAGATGGCTTGATTGTTAAGGCTGATTGACAGCAATAATCATGTTAATCTCTGGGGATTTGTCTTAATTAACCATTTGAGATTCATCCACATTAATTACTTATCAGCCTTTAATTTTCTAATAATAACAGAAAAGCATTATTGAACTGTTGGAAGCTCAAATGGAATATAGTTAGCGCACAATACTTTTTGGTATCCACATAAGTTACATGTATGTATGTATGTGTGTGTGGTAGGGTGTCTCAATCCAATTTTCCAACAAGGGGAAATCACCAACATGGAGTTCCTCCTTTTGAATTACGCTTCTCCACAGATGCTCAATAAAGTTAAGGTCTGGAGACATGTTTGGCCAGTCCAGTACCCTTTTATACTCAGTTTTTTTTAGCAGTGGTCATCTTGAATGTGTGTTTGGGGTCGTTATCATGTTTGAATACTGCCATGTCGCCCAGTTACAGAAGGAAGGGGATCATGCTTCTCACAGCAGGCAGCCCTCCTGCAGCCCCAAACCAGGACATTTCAACCACCTTACTTGGCTGTAGACACGACACACCTGTTGCCACCACACACGCTTGACATCATCTGAACCAAGTAAGTTTGTTCTTATCATACCACAGGATATGGTCACCTTAGTCTGCTTGTCTTCAGCAAACTGTTAGAAGGCTTTAGAAGAGGTTACGTTCTGGGATGACAGCCATACAGACCAATGTGATAGAGGCTGACCCCCACCCCTTTAACCTCTCCAGCAATGCTGGCAGAACTCCTACATTTATTTTCACAAGCCAACCTCTGAGTGGAACGTGTCTTATTAAAGCGCTGTATAGTTTTGGCCACCATGCTGCAGCTCACTTTTTAGGCAATCATCTTATAGCCTAGGCTATCTTTATGTAGAGCAACAGAGAGTTGCCGTGTTGAATTTCCAGTAACCAGTATGAGAGAGTGTGAGAGCGATAACACCAAATTTAGCACATCTGCCCCCCATTTACACCTGAAACCTTGTAACACTAATGAGTCACATGATACTGGGGAGGGAAAATGGCTAACGGCACAATTTGGCCATATTCACATTATGGTGTACTCACTTTTGTTGCCAGCGGTTTACACATTAATGGCTGTGTGTTGAGTTATTTTGAGGGCACAGCAAATCTACACTATTATACAAGCTGACTGACTCATTTACATTGTATCAAAGTGTCATATTTTTACTGTTGTCCCATGAGAAGATATAATAAAATAGTTACAAAATGTAAGGGGTGTACTCACTTTTGTAAGGTATTGTATACATGTAGGTAAAGTCAGGTGCATTTAGTAGCTAATAAATATGCAGTGGAGCTTACATATTGCAAACAATAACATGCTTTATATTTCCTGTTTACTGGAATCCTGGCTTTATTCTCACTGGCTACATAACGAAATTGATTTCAGAGCATAGAACATTTCCACTCTTGTGATTCTAGGTCTAAATTAGTTTGATTAGTTAGACTTTAATGGATCTAGAGGGACAAGGTCAGCTATTGATAGAGGGATGCAATCCATTACTTATAGGTTTATTGATATTCTCATTGTATTGCAGCATTATTAGATATACTTATTGTCACTTCATTGTATAAACCAAGAAACAACAAGGCTAAAAAATCCATCAGCAATATCCGTGGTACATTTTCAGCTCTGCCAGAATGTACTGTATACTCCTAAACCTACTTAGTAACTATAGATAAGAAGCTATTTTCTTATTCTGCAGCCATTGCATTGTATTATACCCATAGTATTCATAGTCATTCATTTTCATGATATTCTCTGTCTGAAGTGTATTTCAGTTATGGAACTCTTAAGCGCTGTCCCACTGTGTCTAAAAGTCCATGTTTGCTTGTGGTTGTAGATTGTGGACTCATTTACTGCTTCTCTCCCTCCTCCCAAGGCTCTTAGTGAAGTAATTAAAGCTCAGGGGCCAACTCTCCATTCAACTGAATAATTGAAGAGCAGAGCAGGAACAAGAGAAAAGAGGCGAAAGAAAGAAGCTGACATATGCACTCTCATGCTGATGAAGGCCACGAGAGTGTGACCTTGAAATGGATGACACTACAGTGTACCGCTAGTGTTCAACATGACCCTGTCTTCACTTTCTCTCTAATTTTTATGGAAAATGATTCAATTGGGATTCAAAAACTGTGCTACATAGCTTCTTTAATATTTGCATCTATAATTATAACAGCAGAGGTTACTGAATTTGACACTGTAACCGTGTAATTTAAAAATGAATTTTCACCATGGAGAAATCTAACATGTAAATCTTAACCCCACATCTACGTGTAATATAATGGTAAGTGTCATATGAAGAACCACTCTCACTTTGTGTGTGTGTGTGTGTGTGTGTGGTGTGTGTGAAAAGCAATCTCATAAAGTCGGAGAGGGACTGTCTTGGGACCAGTTAGTAATGGGCATATCACTAAGCAAGCATAGCTGTGTTCAGTTTCTAATCCTGGCCATCCCTGAGTGTGTGAGTGTTTTCTCCATTAGATATTGACCTTTGGTGCACTAATTGGTTTGCAGTCTTCGAAATATGTACCTGATGACCTGAAGTGCGCACTTGATTTTATGAAGACACAATAATAAACGCAATTTCTGAAATTTCTGCAGGCTCAGTGGTGTACAGTACACATTTGGGTCCCCTGACTGGAGAATGCAGTGGGCCTCTGCACAGGACATTTTTTTTCTGGACAATTTATACTGTTCCCTGGGGTTCCCATTGTCTACTCAGAAGCTCCCCAATTCTGTAGCCCTGGTGGTGGAGCTAAGGTAGGGCAGCACGTTACTCAGGGGATTGATTGGATTTTACAGTGGTACATATGTCACTGCTGTGGCCTGAATTGTATATATTAGACATTAAAAAGTATTTTAAAATTCTACAGCTGAACTCTACTGTCCAAAATACCTTTGCCTGAATTGCTGTTTTAATGAATGAGATATTTTCATTCTCTTACCCCCATCTGAACCACTGATCTGCTATATCAATTAAGCTCAAGAAACTAATGGAAGTAAATTAATTTCTTAATTTCTTTACTTTATTTCATCCTCCACTTTATTCAGTAGTAAATTATTGGATAATATGTTATGCACTGGCATTTAGTATTAGAGGGAACAGCTGTTAAACAATAGAGTACAGGTACAGGTGTGCGAGAGGATACCTGCGGTGTGAGATCCTCTTCATTACAGAGTTAAAGTCCCACCTATTCTGCAGATAATGACAGGTCGAGAGGATAGTCAATAAAATAGCTCACTGTGCCACTATATTAGGCCAAAATAGTTGAAAATAGGTGGTTTTGAATATACACTGGACCCTCAGAATTTGAACTTGGTTAATCCATTCCTGACCACCTAATATTTTCATGCCTATAATCTCTTTTGCATGGAAATCAATAAATACTTAAAATAATTGAAATATAAAGACACAAAACAAGTGATTATAAAGTGGATCATTATAACACTGAGGCGAACACAGTTTCAGTACGTCTTATCCCTGGGAACTCGCACCCATACACCGATATAATATACCCATATAATATAATAAGAAAACATTATATAATATGCATATGATTGCACAATGCATTACATGAATCATGGTTGGAAGATCACACTACTGAGTGTTTTATGTTGCCCAAGTTTCCAATCTTTATTTGAATTTGGGAGCAAAAACAGTTCAGATTGACTATTCATTTTTAATACCTACTCATTTAGCTTATTAGTGTCAGTATGTTATTCTATATGTAGCAATAGGAGCTATAGATAGATATTCTGTCAGAAATCTACACACAGGTTTAGGTAAGCAAACGTTTTTTCAGTGCAATTAAAATTGTACTTCAACTACAAGTTGTATTGATGAATTCAGAGTTTTGGTAATTTGCAATATTTTACAGCAACCTCAACTGTTGCTAAACTTGCTAGGTGAAATGACATTTTCTGATCTGCCTTTGTGATTGATGACTGTGATCTCTGTAACACGATTTTTTTCTGGTCACTGATTCACCAGTTATAAACAAAAATTATGTGTTAGCTAACAGAGCTTGTTTACAATGCTTGTACAACTCTGCAGTTTAAAGGTGGAATAAAATGCCACAGTATATAATAGTAAACTGCATGCAATGCACTACATTCATTGCTTAACTGTCCATTGCCCAGGTAAAAATAAACACTGTATACCATTAGCAGTTTTCATTAAAAAATGTCACGTATGCAGTCCATTTGTGATAGTCTTCAAATGAATAGCCCTGAAATGTTGTTCATTTTAAGCCTGCTGATCTGTTAAAAGTCGGTCTGGCTGTGTATGTTTATTTTGTTGGCTATTATTACATTTCTGATTAGTTTGTGAAATGAAGCTGTCTTATCGCATGCTGTGTACTGCTGCGTAAGATGTTAGTCATCTCCTGATTGATTGTGAGGTTATGGGAGTTTGTAATTCGAGCATAGAGGCCCATCAAGATGAACGCCCACCACTGTGAAGAAATGCCAAATGTTTGTCTGAAATTAAAGTGTTCTGGCTCTGTTTCAGAGGGTTGTTGTTGTGTTTGCTAAGAACCGGTGCCACAAAGCATATATGTGTAATATGTGTAGTGGTGACATGAGCACAGAACTGTGCAACATGAGTAACTGAGATCAGATGAACCAAAATAGCTAACTGAGCTAATGTACGTTTACAAGCAAGCTAAACATGAAAAGATAGATGATTTTATTGTGTTATTGTGAACAATCAATCAAGCAGCAAGGAGGGTAGACAAAATGTATGAAAACAGAATGCTAAAATGGAAACTTGGTAATTGAGTGGTAGAGAAGAAACTAGTGCTGTGCAAGAGCTGGGGCAATGATGAAAAGAAACATGCCTTTGATCTGATCAGAGCTACAAGACAGTCATACAGATGAACTTCAGCCGGCCTTATTCACATGCGGAGAGCAGACGAACACGAACACGAACACACACACACAAAACACGTACACAGAAAGGTTGCTCATTAATGCTCATCATCTGCTTGTAGACACATCATATCCCCAACCAGACTAGACATTCCACCAGCCTGTACTGGCTGCCTTTTTTACACAAATACGTGAAATATATGTCTGGCTATTAGAGTAGTTTAGCTCACTTTTGTCACCTATCTATTTACTGCTTAATATATCAATTCTGGTATAGCAATGAATGAGCACGCACACACTCACAAGTAACAAACATTCAAGGTCTATAGCCCTTTAATAATCTTCCATTTCTCCGATCAGCTCTTCTGGCTCTCCTGTCCTATTAGGGAGGATTCATTTTGGGATGAAGTCAGGGAAAACGGACCTGATTTCCCTCGGGCCAAGCAGCTATAGAGCTGAGAAGAAGGGTCTGATGGAGCAGTTTACCCACGAAAGGTGAGCTCTGCCTGGGGTAGAAAACACACACCAACCCCTGCTAACCTGAAGAAGGCAAAGTAGCTCAGCACTGTGAGAATGCCTTAATCTCATAATAACTTCCTAAAATGATATGGGATGCGATGGATCAGGTTGCTAAGGTTTGTGTGTGTGAAGCAGGTGAACATTGAACTAGATGTGTGTGCAACCCTCAGGCTGTGTAATCATAACCACTAAAGAGCTATATGGAGGACCCACTCGCTCACACACATACATGCTCAGTCAGAGGAAAATTGACAGGTGATTACATTCACGTACACGTTCACATGCAGTGCTGAAGGCCACAGGTTAATATCTTTGCTACACTTTTCATCTGGTGCCAAAGCTTGACCCTTTGCTCTAATTCAAACTGGTCAGAAGAAATGACAGCCATACCTAATGGCACCCTCAAGCCATCGTAACCCTATCAGCAAACAGAAGACCAGTGTTAAACTAGTGCTAAACTATCCAGAGTGCATATCACTCAATTTGACCCACTATTATTCTGGGGACGACATGAATCCATTTCATATCATAAGGTCCTACTGATTAATGCAGATAATGACTGAATTCCAATCAGATAGCAGCTAGCTAGGTATCATTGTTGGGCAGCTTTTTCACTCACCATATAAATAAAAAATCTAATTTGGAAGGCAGATGCCCTCTGAGCAGCCACACCTGTATGATTTACAATGCAGGAAAAACCATTATTATGCTCAGTGAACCAGAATTCTGAGGACATCATCACAAGCATGGCAGTCGGTGCGCTTTATGTCTTCGACCGAGGGTTGGCTTCACAAACTTAGTTCAATTGGTTGTGTTTTAGCTAGCTAGCAGCAGCTATGATTACGTATGTAGCCTAATAATTCATTAATAATTCTAATTATCCAACTAAACAAGATCTGTAATTAATTGGCCAAAGCATTGGCCTACTAGTTTAGTGTTCATAATTTAACTAACTACCTGATGTTTTATTAGCATTTCAGAAATATATTTATTGTCCTGCAACAGACTGGCAGCCTGCATCCCTAGACTTTCATACACTCCAGGGATAGGTGCTGAGAGAAAATGGTCCTTACTTTGCAGGGGGTGCTGGAGCAATTAACAAGTAAGGCTAGTTTGTGTGGAATAAAATATAATAATAATGATAATAATAATACTGGTAATAATAAAAAGAAAAAGAAAAAGAAACAGTGAAGAGTGTTGCCATTGAGAGAAAGTGCATATGTGTTTGTGTGTTTAGTGCAGTGGGATGAGACGCTATGACCGGTGATCTTGGGATAACTGGATGTGCACTCTGCCACCGCATGGTACAGGAGTCAGGAGAGCTAATTGTAGAAATAGTACAGTGGGAAAGCTACAGACAGGGGCAGACTTTCTTATCCGCTTAATTCTGGACAGTGCTGTTTGGGAGCCAGTGCCTATCCACCAACACAGGGTGCAAGGCTGATGGGCTGTGGTACCTGGCGGTTAAGGTACTGGACTCTGGACCTAAGGGTAGAAGGTTCAAATCCTACCTCTGCCAAATTTCCACAGTTGGGTCCTTAAGCAAGGCCCTTAACCCATGATTGCTTGGATTGTAAGATTGTAAGAGTTGTAAGTCGCTCTGGATAAGGGCGTCTCCTAAATGCCATAAATGTAACAGCGAACCAATCTATCATATGGCACACACATTCACACTAGGACCATTTTAGCATAATCAATTAATCTAACACACATTTCTTTAGACTGTTGGATTAAACCAAAGTACCTGAAGTAAACCTATGCGGACACGTGAAGAAACGCCAACGCTGTGTCTCAAAAATCTCAAAATCTTAAATAAGTAAAAGGGAAAAAACCTTAAACAGATTAACAAACCTATTTTTAATAAGGGTCTGTCTGCAGAGCTCATCAGTGGGACTCAAGAGTTTCATGCAATATGATACCCTGTTATATTTTCGGGATTGCGTAAGGAGTACAATGTTACTTAACCTGTTAATTAATTATTACCTGGTACCATATCATAATAAATCATTCTTGGTTAATTCTGGTTAATGGTTAATGCCATTCTTGGTAGCTCGCATACGCAAAACCTGTAGTAAGCCTTTCATCATCTAAGTTTTTCATTTATTAATTTTAATGAAATGTAGATGAGTCATTTTTTGCTGCAGTCTGCTTTGCATCTACATGGACACTGTAACCTCCTTTACTTGTAAGGCATGTTTAATATATAGCAGTTTCATTGTTATAATAAAAATGGTAATATGACCACATTAAAACTCTGTATTGTAACCTATAGTTATTTTACCATGGAATCTTATGGTCACTAATTCTTAGTGAACATTTAATGTAAAATATCAAAAGAAATGCACTAGAACTACCTATGCTATACCTAGACATTCTTATTGTGTATTTATAATAGTAGGTTAAAGTCAAAGGTATTGCTTTAAAGGATAGTTATGATTGTTTTGATTAAAGCTTCAACTTAAATGCTCTTAAATGCAAGAGATAAAAACCATCTCCATTTTGGAGGAAAGTGCTCCCTCACACAAAATGCTACTTTAAATGCATTTTAACTTCTAGATAAAACAGACATAAACAGCAAAAGAACAGATATTGATTAGAAGAAATTAAAATGCAAACTAACGCTAATCCAAATAAAATAAAGAGTAATACAGGGTAAGAAAAATTTAATTAATCCAAAACATATAACTTTACATAATTGTTTTAAAGCTAACTGGAACATTCTTAAATATAGGTAAAAAAAAAAATTCAAAGTTTTTATGTAACCTTGTGTTTCAAAAACTTGGTTTGGACCCAAAAAAATAATGAAAATAATGCCTCACACCTTTTAGCCACCTATGAGAATAACCAACACATTGAACAATCAAATCACTGAGGTAAGTGAGTGGAGTAAGACCATAAAGACCAGCTGCTGCATATTGCATACTCTATAAACCAGCGATAGTGCTCCTAGATAAACCAGACCGAAGACCATTACAATAATCCAGATGTTTCAATACATAGTTTCCTCCATAGAATATTTACTTTTAAAACAATGTCATGGACCATAGATATATTTCTCGCTCACTGACAGAGTCTCTAAGTAAACTACTGAATTTGACCTTTGATCCTTATTTACAATGATCCTGTGTTACCATTGATTAACTGTTGAAAAGTCTGACTCATTCATCAGTTATTGTCTTTTAGGAAAAAAAACAGTAGACATATAAGGATCAGTAGATAGAGACATATACACCTGTCTGTCATCAGCATCCTGAAAAAAGAAAGCATATAAAAACTAAATATGAATACCACGTATTCTGTCACGAATTGTAATTATGTTCTGAAAAATTAATCATAAGTTGAACTTATATCAATTCTTGGAGTCTAATATACACTGTATGTATTACATCACAACCTATATAAAACCTGTTCAAGCACGGCCGTGATCACAGTGTTCCCTCAGTACATTTCCCAGAGTTTAGCACAAGAAATCTGCATACAAACGACACATAAATGCGTCAGAGATGCTGCTGAAAACACGAGTGATTGATGAGTGACTAAAACGACTGATACATTTATATGATGAAAAAGTGAAAATGCATTGTTAAACTATTACAAACAGGATGGCATATCAGCCAGATGAAGCACAGACTAAATGAGTGAATGTGAACCAGTTTCTATAGTTATAGTTTACAAAGGACATACAGGTAGTTGGGGGGCAAACAAAGGAGTACTACTTTCAATAGGACATACACACACAATTATGAATGCAGTTTACAACTTAAAAGTAAGTAGGTCTGTGTAAACATGCCCAGAAGAAGCAAATTGCAGGGATACTACCCAATTAACAAACCCAAATAATCAATTACACAGAAACAAACCCCCAAAACCCCCAGTATTTGTAAGTAACTTACATAAGGCCAAAGACACTTCGAATAAGCAGAAGTCTGCCAAGCATTGACAGACGTCCAGACTTACACAAACTCCCACCTCTGCTTGTGGCTCCTCAGTGTTGACTGGCTGTTGAGAAGACCAGCTGTTTATGACTGCAATGTCTGGAGTTAAAATGTTTTCTTTTATAAAAAAATATGTCACAAGACAATGCAGTGCCTCAACTCAGAACAGTACAGATTGCTCCCCATGCTAACCCTGTAAACTGTGAAAGCACCTGCAATGCACACGTGAGTGTCAGAACTGGACCTTGGAGCAATGGAGGAAGGTCATCTGGTCCACCTTTTCTTTTTCATCACGTGGACAGTCAGGAACATGTGCAACATATGCATGGATGCACTGTGGAAAGAATACAAACAAAACAGTGGATGGGGGTTTGATGATTTGAGTAATATTCTGCATGGAAACTCTGCTACTAGGTACTAATGTGGATGCTAGTTTCGTATGTAACACTTACCTAACTTTGTTGTGATGTTTTAATGCTTTTAAGGTGGTTTTAATGTTTTGATTGGTTCATGTGTGTTGACAATATCATTACAGCAAAATGGGTATATACCATCAAAATACAGTGAATTAATGTAAGCACAAATATTAGGGGCTATTTCAAGTATACCCTAATTTTTGTGAGCAATATATTTGAGCAATCATTCTCAGCATTGCAGTGACATTGATGTGGTTTTGATGTGTTAATGTGTTGAGCTGGTATAATCGAATCAGGCTTATCAGTGCTGCTGGAGTTTTAAAGCTCTGCTAACTCACTGTCCACTTTATTAAAGATATTCATCTTATTGCTCCACCTTGTAGATTTAAAGCCAAGAGACAATAGCTCATCTGTTTGCACAGTTTGTGTTCTTCCTCTAATCCTTCATCGGCGTTCACAGGAGACTGCCTATAGGATGCTGGTGGCTGGGCAAATTTGGCTGCTGGACTATTTTTACACCAGGTGCACTATATCTGATCCACTCATACCAGCACAACACACATTAATACACCAACATCACTACTGAGAATGATCTACCACTTAAATAGTAAGAAATGCTGCTGCTCCTGTAGGGGTTCTGACTATTAGAGACTAGAGACTAAATTAAAATAATGTAGAAAACAGATTGACTACAGTCTGTAATTGTATAGACATAAAATAAACTGAAATAATATAGAAAATGGACTATACAAAGACCTTTGTAGCATACTGTGTATTATGTGGGAACAGTAACTTATTATTATGAATACTAAATCAATGTTACCACAGTATCCAAAGCTGAAGGGTAAAGGCAAAGTTGAAGTAGTTTAATCATAATTTTACATCATTACAAGACCACAGAGAAAAAGGTGTATGATTAGATATGAGGGGTCCCAGTGCATAGCAGGTGGCACACAAACACAAACACACACGCACAGAAACAGTTATACAGGTGCTCATGTGAGTATGAATATCAGATATATCAGATATATGTCCACCTTGTTTCCAGATGTCTTCTCCTCTCATTCTTTTGTTTGCTGGGTGTATTTGTTGTTAGGAGTCCATATTTAACACTTCAACACGTAGTTACAGGATGTCTCACATCACAAGGTGAGTGTCAATCTAACAAAAGATTCCTGTCACTGGGAACAGAACACTATTGCTTTTTTCTTCACTTTTTGTGAACGTTTTCTCCTCATCACCATGTCTTCACAGGAAGCTCACCGAAAATCTTTCATTTCCACAATCACACTGTTCACTAGGCATGATATATCAATATGTCAGTTTATTTCAGGACTATCAGCTGACTGCATAAGCAAAAACAAACCATGAGGTCACAGATGAGGGATCAGGGTTAGAGGTTGCAGTTTGAATGCAAATATGCATACATTCTTATGCAAATACATACATTAGCAATGAAATCATATTCAAATCCATCAGAGTGAATCTGTGATTAAAAGCAGGGTTTCATCTAATCAAATGTAATCTAATTTACTGGCATTTGGTTATACAGTAGATTAAAGAGATAATCGCCTTTTGATTAAATTACATTAGTTTTGATTATGTGATATTTCATCAATCGGATTAAGGGTGTCCATGTCTGATTCAAAAGTCTGCATAAGCTTTCACTCAGCTATGAATGACTGATGTGCTGTGCCAGTGCATTTAGCAGCTGATGAGATACGTACACTCACATCACTGATAAAGGGAATTGAGAATGAGGCATTGTCTCTTCACAGGCCTTGGATCATACTGTAGTATGAATTTGTCCTCTCTTAAAGAGAAAAAAAGAGAGAGAAATTACAGAAAAGGAAGACATAATGAGAACAAAGCAGGTAATACCAAATCTGATTGGTATACAGTTATACCCCTAAATAGCATCTTGAAACCTGTAATATAAACACATTACAACATGATCTACAGTACCTCTAATTTCGATTCTGTATCTACTACAGTTTAAGCCTAGAACTTAAGTAAAAAAGGAGTATACTATGTATTATATACTACTACTACTAAGTTACAAAAACCCCTTTCTTTTAACTGAAAGGACTAGCTATATGACCACTGGTGATATCCTTTAAATGCTGACTAATTTTTACAGCTCCAAAAAAATGTACCAGCATTTAAAATGCAAATAAAAACACAACATGTCTTACATTTATCTTTTAATTTCACTTCAATGCATAAGTATAAATCCATAATATATCACATTTTGTCTGTTCAACTACAGTTCATTTGTTAATAAACATCTATTCCTGCATTTCAGGCTCGCTACATGTTCCAAAAACAGTTGGAACGTTTTTGTTTTTTTAATCTGTATTTTTCATGTTGTATAAGGTAGTGTAATTACAGATAATTTATCTTGTTAAACTCCTCTATCCGTTTATAGGTGGTCAATATCTGACCCCAGGATGATGTTGAGTAAATTATTTTTGTCAGACAATTTCAACAACTATTAAGTTGTTTAAATCCCCATTAACACTGCAGCCCACTGATGTGTCAGTACTACTATGTGTCACTTTTGTGCTAAAATGGTCTAACTCCAAAATATCTGGGGATTTTACGGTTCCCCTTTTCTATTAATGGACGGAGAAAAGAGCGAGCAATAAATGGTAGACTACAGTCTTTAAATTTGTCATTTATGGTGAGAATATGCAAAAATTCATTTTCATAGTGAACTAGATGTGACACTGGGATGTTTATTTTACCTCTGCATGTGTATCTGTAACACATACACTCACTAAATGATTGGCATGTAGTCACAGTGCCTGTGGGAACATGTCTCACAGCACCAAGCCAAAGTGAGCTGGTAAACTCATTACTAACAATCTCATACACTTTCCGTTTGTCTCTTAGCAAAAGTTCATCCATGCATAACAAAATGCACCACCTGATTGCAATTTATATGTACTAGTAAGTGCCAATTAATTAGTTACATTTAGACCCTAACATAGAGAATTGAGCAGTACAATTCAGCATAGGTTATTGGCTTCAAGGGGCAGGTACAAGTCTGTAGGTGCAAGGTATTTGTTTACCGCCTTCCTTCTTTAAAACTCACTCCTTTTATCTTCTCCCACAACTGCTATACCCCTTTTACTTTCCCTCTCACATACACATACTATTGCAGTGTCTTCTTCTCTCCACTCTTATCTGATACAGGGATGTAATGCTAAGTCCTCCACTTCAGAGCTTTGCTTTTCCTCAGGCAGAAAGTGTTATCTGTAGTCTGCATTGGGCAAGAAAGTGAGAGAAGAGGGAATGAGAAGGAGGGAAAATTGCCCTTTTCCTTGAGGGCCAATTCTGCTGGATTCATCTCACCAGCAGCAGCGCTGCAGCCACCTATTCTTTACTTAAAATTCATGAAACATGCATATACTTCTGCATACGAATTTCATACATAAGTGATGTCTGGACTACAGTAGCTGAAAAAGGCAAAACACTACAAAAATATATCTCAAAACAAGCTCTGAATCCAAAAAATTTTAATTCAAATCCAACATGAGAAATACAAGAGATTCATAACAGGAAACATATATGACAAAAAGACACAAAATAAACAGCCCCCATAAATGTTCTCTGTTTCATTCCTTTTAGATTCTGTTTTTTGGAATTTCAGCTAAGGAGAATATCAAAACAAAAGCATATTGACTATCAATACTTACTCAAGTGAACTCAACACCCAACAAGCCCAGTACAAACTATCTCTTTAAACCCACACAATCAAGAATATACTGTGGTTATTGTGATTCTAAGCATTATCAAACTTTGAACTTGAAAATTCTCTATTTGGCTTTTAAATATGTTACAATATATAACTTTTTATCTACTGAGCATATGGAAGAGAAGTAGGTTGTTTCCAACAGAGCAGAGTAAGATGCTTGTTCAGCAATGTACCAAAGACAAAATAATCATAACGATAGAGAGAGAGAGAGAGAGAGAGAGAGAGAGAGAGAGAGAACTGGTGCAAAACAAACCAAACAGGGTTGCAGAGGGACAGGGCACCAGGGGCATCCCAACAACAGAGAAACAGCAGAGAACTGACCTCCAAAAAGGAGCTAAAGTCGGAATAAAATGAGGCCATAGCCTGAAGCCACTTCTCACAGTTAGAGTTCAGGTGGTTTAATTTTAGCCAGTATGACTTTAATGCTTCACATCCAGTACACATTTTAAGTTGATTGAGGTTAAAAGGACTTGTGGCAAGTTTGTGCACCCCTGTTGAAATTACAAGATAATTTTCTAAATACAGTGGTACCTCAGTACTCGCCACTAAATCATCCCAGAAGGCACACTGAGTGCTAAAAGTGATGGGTACAGAGAGAATTTTTACATAATTATTAATGAAAATTGAATTAATCCATTTCTGACTCCAGGAAATCAACAGTGTATAAGGCATTATATGCATTAATGGAGTTGTATCCTGTTGTGTAAGATACTGGACTTTTCAGTGGTGCCAGGAACCTGAAGTAGTTCATTACCGACAGACCCCTTTTTGCAAGAACTGCAGATCAAAGTGGCTTAGCACTGGGAAACAGTGCTGTGTTCCTCAATCTTTGGCAAAAAGAGATCTTTTGGGTAAACTGTGTACCTTACAAAGTTTGGATTGCCCAGGGATGCCTAGTCTAGAGCAAACCAATATTTTTGTTTCATAGCTCAACATTGGTAAGCACTGGCACACTAAGGAAAAAGAGGAAGTAGTAAGACTTCACATCAAAACATGTAATCTACAAAAATCATTACAAAATGTTACCCAAAGGCGGCAGAGCGATACTTAGAAACAGAACAAATGTCAGTTGAAAACACCTGAAATACTTACAATTCAGCGAAGATTGAGAAAATGCAGACAAAAAATCATTGACATACAGATCAATAACAGCCATAATCCCTGCTGTGTGCAACATGAAAAAGCAAAGCAAAGAAAAAGTGAATGAAGGATAATTAAAACTGACAGGTTGTCTTACAATATACAGTATCTCACAAAAGTGAGTACACCCCTCACATTTTTGAAAATATTTTATTATATCTTTTCATGGGAAAACATTGAAGATATGACACTTTGATACAATGTAAAGTAGTCAGTATATGGCTTGTATAACA